>SJYX01009355.1:18889-106844 GCA_006410675.1 Oreotragus oreotragus | reverse complement strand
CAGTCTGTTGTTCCATGTCCAGTTCTAACTGTTGCTTCCTGACCTGCATACAGATTTCTCAAGAGGCAGGTCAGGTGGTCTGGTATTCCCATCTCTTTCAGAATTTTCCACAGTTTATTGTGATCCACACAGTCAAAGGCTTTGGCATAGTCAATAAAGCAGAAATAGATGTTTTTCTGGAACTCTCTTGCTTTTTCCATGATCCAGCGGATGTTGGCAATTTGATCTCTGGTTCCTTTGCCTGTTCTAAAACCAGCTTGAACATAATTAAAGTCAGATGATGATATGTTGATAAAGACATGGAGTTACAGGAACATATATCCAGTACTGGTAGAAACCTAATTTTTACTGTGTTTTGGAAAATAACATGACATTTTCAAATGACATTAAATATGTACAAACCAGTAAATCCACTCTTAAGTAAGTGTCCCAGAGAAACTCTTAAACAACCAGGAGCTGTGATTAAGAATGTTTGTAGCGGTATTGCCCATTAGAGGGAAAACCTGGAAACCACCCACGTGGCCATCGATAGGTGAATGAATATGTGATGGTGTAGTAATATGATGAAATGCAGTACAGCAGTGAGAATACATTATAGTCACAAATATCAACATATATGTTGACTGGGAAAAAGCAGTTCAGAGAAAAGTTCATTGTATTAGTTAACTGCGTGCATGAAATTGCTTCAGTCATGTCTGACTCTTTGCGACTCTATGGATGGGTTGCCTGCCAGGCGCCTCTGTCCATGGGATTCTTTAGGCAGGAATACTGGAGTGGGTTGTCATGCCCTCCTCCAGGGGATTTTCCCGACTCAGGGATTGAACTTGCATCTCTTAACGTCTCCTGCATTGGCAGGTGCGTTCTTTGTCATTAGTGCCACCTGGAAGCCCCATTTGTTATCTACTACTGTGTAACAAATTGCCCTGTAACTTGCCAGCTTAACACAGCAAACATTTGCACTCTCATAGCTGCTATGTGTCAGGAATTCAGGGCCATCTTAAATGGGTACCTCTGGCTCAAGGTCTCTCACGAGATTATGGTTAATGCCTGTCACCTCACCTCAAGGCTTGACTTAAGGGGTTTCTGTTTCCAGGCTCACTCGTGTGGTTGTGGGCAGGCTGAGGTCCCCCACCACACGTGTGGTTTCTCCCAGCGGGGAGTATTCAAAAGAGATCAAGGTACAGATCTCCGAGACAGAAGCCACAGTCTTCTCCAGACCTTAGACATGACAGCCATGTTCTGCCATGTTCTATTCCTTAGAAGCAAGTTATTAGGTCCAGCCCACACTTAAAAGGAGGGGATCACAAAAGTATGTGAATACCACAGGAGAAGAAATACTGGGGGTCATTTTAGAGGTTGCCTATCCCACTCTTACAGTATGATTTCATTTTATGAAATTCAGAGATAAGCGAAACTAAATTATATATTGTTTAGGTAGGTATACATACCTAAGTAGAAGCATTGTGAGGAGTTTGGGGTTAACGTATACACACTTCTATATATAAAATGGATAACAAACAAGGATCTACTGTATAGCACAGGGAACTATACTAAATATTTTATAATAACCTATAAGGGGAAAGTAACTGAAAAAGAACATACATATTATGAATATATATATATATAACTGGATCACTTTGCTGTACACCTGAAATGAACACAGCATTGTAAATCTACCGTACTGCCATTAAATTAAGAAAAAAAATTTAAAGGAAAACCACTGTGAAGAAAAACAAGAACATGATAAACATGAAATTCAGGATGTTGGTGATCTCTGGGGAGATTCGGGAGGCTGAAGGGGGCAAGAACACGCAAGTAGGAGCAATAGGACAGTGAGTTCAAGGATGCTTATTTTATTTTCAGGCTTCATAACAATTTTATGTTATGTATATTTATGGGTTTTTTCCCCTTAGGTTTAGTTTCATTTTGATATTATGGAAGTTACAGCTGCATACACTGAGACTCAGTTATTCTGTGGTATTTGCTATCCTCCACCAGTTTTTCCCATTTATGCTTCTCCAGGAGTAGCTACACTTACCTCCTTTTGCTAATTAATTGTAAAATTTACCTCCATGTTTCTTCATGACATGCTCATATTGCTGTTTTTCGGTGGTCCGGTTTCAGCATCATCTGTCCCCTTCCCACAGTGGAAGATAAGGATTTTTTAGCTCCTTTTCCTTCCCTCCAGCTCTTCCTGTATCCCACCCCATCCTCCTTTCATCATTATATCACTATGTTGGTTAGATCAGTAATCAGTCTTGACATTACTCAGCCAACGCTGATTTGACTCTATTCAGAGCTCAGCCTTGTAGTAACGCACAACTTTTCCTTTCCCGCAGAACTTTTTTTGTTTTTCCTGGTTAATTATCGTGTTTGTTCATTTGCTTAGGTTGCTGTGTATTTATCACTAGTTTCACTTGAGACTCTGGCAGTTGTTTACATTTCTTCTCAGTATGTTCGGGCTCTGCAGGTTTTCTATCAATTTCATCTTCTTGGAGAAGTACCTCCCAGAGTCGTCTGACCTGTTCCTGTCTGGAACCTCTTCATGCCTAGTGCATGACCGTCACCCAAGGACCTCCAGGCACCGTCACCCTGGGTGGGCCTGGCTCCTTTGCAGATCCCCGGTTTTCTCCATCTCAGGGCTACCTCCTGGGTTTACTCCTTTGTTTGGGTGATGCTTGCCCTCCTGTAGCTTCAGAAGAAAGGGGACCGAGGACGCAAATCTTTGAAAGCCTTAGCGGGTTTGGAGATCATTTTCCTTCAGAATTTTGAAGCCTGTATTCCATGGCCTTCTAGCTTCCAGTGTTTCTGTGAAAAAGTCCAGAGTCGCTCTGACATCTGATTCTTTGTTTGACCTCTCTTTCTCTGGAAGCTCCAGAGCAGCTTTCCTCTTCCCCCTGGTGTTCTGAAATGTCACATCATGTGTCTGGCTGTGAGTCTATTTCCATCCGCTATGCTGGGAACAGTGGGCCCTTGCTCTAGAAACGTGTGTCCTTCAGCTCTGGGAAATCTTTTAATGATATCTTCAGTGATTACTTCTTGCCCTCTTTCCCTTCTTTCACCTCCTCCCTTTTTTTTTTTTTTTTGCCAGTTCTCTGATTCTGACACTTAGTGTTTGAATTGGTAGACTGATTCACTAATTTTCTCCTACTTTCCTCTCTTTCTCTTTTTCTGCCTTTTGGGAGACTCCCTCTATTTATCTTCCAGCCCTGTGGGAGGACTTTCTTGGTATATGCCATCCTTGTCTCATGGGTTCAATATCTCTTTTATCTCTCTTAAGATATTAATTACAGGATTTGTTTCAAGAGTTCTTCTCTGTTAATTGTCTGTGATCCAGAGTCCTTTTTCTTTGTTTGTTTAATTGACTGATTTGGTCTGTGTGTTTAATATTTGAGACTTTCCTCAGATGTCTGGGGATTCCTGGTTGTCCACTTATTTTTAAAAGCAGGGGACTAAAACTGAGAGTTGTAGAGGGATAAGCTGTGCTGTGCTTAGTCACTCAGTCATGTCTGACTCTTTGCAACCCCATGGACCATAGCCTACCAGGCTCCTCTGTCCATGGGATTCCCCAGGCAAGAATACTAGAGTGGGTTCCCATGCCCTCCTCCAGGGGCTCTTCCCAACCCAGGGATCAAAACCAGATCTCCCGCATTGCAGGCAGATTCTTTACCATCTGAGCCACTGGCGAAGCCCAAGAATACTGGAGTGGGTAGCCTATCCTTCCTCCAGGGGACCTTCCCAACCCAGGAATCGAACTGAGGTCTTCTGCATTGCAGGCGGATTCTTTACCAGCTGAGGGAAGCCCAGAGGGATATGAGGAGGAAGCAAAAATAGCATCTACCATTTTTACCCAGTCGCACAATCTTCCATATCTATCATTTATTTCAAAATATTAAAAGCAAAAAAAAACATATTCCATACTCTAATGATTAATTAAGAACTATACTAACCCTAAAAACGTGCCCACAGCTTTTCCTCTTTAGCTCTTAAAGAAAAACTTGGGACTTTTTTTCTCAAAGACATTCTCTATCGCAAAAAATATCATGAGATTAGTACGTGAATTTGTGACAAGTGTAAACCACTCTAAAATTGTGAATAGATTTGGAAACAATTTCTCCCTCCTCTCCACTCCCACAGTCCTGAATCAGCCGCCCGGCTCTCTCACTCATCACTTCCTGCTTGGTGAGTTGCCTGTGTGTTTTATCTCCATGACAACGCTCCAAGCCACAGGAAAGTAGGATGCATGTCCGGTTCATCTCTTATCTTCTATAGCCCCGTCAGGAGGGAGCTCTTCAAAGTTGGACAAAGAATGAGTGAATAACATCCTCAAGATCCCCTTTTCCTCTTCTCAGCATGCACAGTTAACACCAGAGGATTTTAAATGGTGAATGACAAGATCATAAAGAGAATTTAGAGAAAAATAAAGCAGGAGATCAAACCTCAGCTTTAAAGAGACAGATGATTGGTTGCTGTTATTTAATTCCACTCTGAGGTCTAATCTCTTTACCTCAGAATCCACCCACATGTGAACAGGATGGGCCAAGGTCCTGAGGGCAGCCGAGCAGTTTGGGAACAGTAGTTTAAGCAAGGAAAGGAGGACTTTGGAAACCTACATGCACAGCCAATAAGTCAATCAGCCAATTAAATCCACAAAGGACAGGCTGCAAATTAAGTCCAAACCCCATTGTTTGGCATTCAAGTTTCTCCATTGCCTCTCCCTGGGCACCTGCAAACTCCCTGTCTGGGGCCTGCCTTCTTTAATCAGCCTTGCATGTAGCTGCTAGAATCTTTCTCAGATAGCAAGTGTCCCATATCCATTCTTTGTCCTGGAACTGACAGATTTCTTTCATCCCTGCATCAGATAGTTCTTCAGCCCAAATACCAAGACATCTTCATCCTTCCCTTCATCTTCATCCCTCCCTTCATCTACTTCTCTCCCTTACTGGGACCCTCCATCCATTACACTTGTAAATTTCTGCCACTGTATTTTTCTGTACATTTTTTTCTCAGACTGATAACACTAAAAACTCTCAGCAATAACAGTAATTGCTGACATTTAGTGTGCAGTTACTCTGGGCTGGGCACTGTGCTAATATTGCTGGTGGATTATTTCCCTTGATCCTCCCATCAGTAGATAAAGGAACTAGGTCACAGAGAGGTTAAGTCATTTGCCCACAGCCATTGAGCTACTTAAGGTAGAGCTGGGGCTTGAAGCCAGGCGAGCTAAGCTCAAGACCACAGGTTCACCTCCTGTCTAGGCACTGCCTTGATGTCACCGTCCTCAGACCTGACCCCTTCTAGGAAATGTCTGATGGACTGAAGACCCTGACTCTGTACCATGTGTTTGCATGTTGCTGGCTTGTGGCATGGAGCCATCTTTAAGTCTTCACCCTCCTGTGTCCCTACATTCAATCCGTCACTGAGTCTTGCCACTTCAGTCTCCAAAGTGAATCCCTGGAAGGAAGGAGTCCCCACCAACACCTCAGCGCAGGCCCTGAGAGCCGGGGCCGCCACCGTTCTTCCTAGCCAAAGAGCAGCAGGCTGTGAGTGCAGGGGACTACATCAGCCCGAGGGCCTGGCAGAGCCTCAGGGCTCTGGGGAACGGGAGGGGAAGAGTGGCTGCCCCTCCAAGGCCACGTCAGACCTGGGGTGGGGCTGGAGTACTGGGCCAGGCCACACTCCATCTTGGGGATCAGATTTGGACATCATCAGCCTGTGCTACTCCAGCATAAGCAGGTGAGCAGACACAGGCCCAGCCCTGGGGAGATGAGGCCACTTGGGCAGAGTAGGCAGCCAGGGTGCCCTTAGGGTAGCAACAGAGTGTCACTGGGGAGCCAGCAGAGCAGGGAGGGGAGGGGAGGGAAAGCGTCTTCTCAGCTGAGCTTTGGGGGGGGATGTCTGCTCTTCGGGTGTCCCCCTGGAGTTCGGGAATGCTCTCCTGTGCACAGCTATGAAAGCTAAAATCACCCTCCTCTGACTGCTGGTAGAGGCCCCAGGCTGGGGCTGAATAGCCCCCTAATGGTGTGCTCACCGGGGTCTGCTCAGGCCGGGCTCAGATGTGCGATGAAGGCTTGCACCTCCATCCTGGCTTTGCCATCTGCTGCCCACCTGGCTACACCACCCCAGGGCTGTATCTTTTTAAACATCCTGTTCACCACCCACAGACCACTCGCCCCAGTGGGCCATGTCATCTTGTCATTCGGCTACTCAAGAACCTGGAATCATTTCCAAGGCCTCTAAGACCAAATCCAAGCCTCTTACCCTGGAATTCAAGGCCTTCCCAAATCAGACCCTTTGTCTCCACGGCCACCTCATCACCTGCTACTGGAGCCCAGGTGTCCTCATGTTGCTAAACCTTCCTTATCATTCCCCCACGCACACGGCAGTCGTTTCCACCTCTCTGGGGCTGAGGGAAGAATGGAAAGGGCATAGGCTTTACTTTGGTTACATCTTGTGTGTTTCGGGGCAAGTCACTCAATGTCTGTGTGCTTCCCAGTTGCTTACCTGTAAAAATACAAGATGTTGTGAGAATTAGAGTGTTTGCGTACTAAGTACTAGCCACAGGGTAGGTTGTACTGTGTGGCTCCCCCTAATATAGTGCGAGTCAATAAATGTACTAAGTAGTTTCACCCAACTCTTTGCAACCTCATGTACTGTAGCCTGCCAGGTTCCTCTGTCCACAGATTTTTCTAGGCCAGGATACTGAAGTGGGTTGCCACGCCTTCCTCCAGAGGATCTTCCCGACCCAGGGATCGAACCTGTACCTCCTCCGTCTCCTGCATTGGGAGGCAGGCTCTTTACCACTAGAGCCCCCTGGGAAGCCCCTTGAGGCAAGGAATGAAATCCACATTACTGCGCCCTTGGCTTTCACCATTCACACGCCCTCCACCTCCTTTCTCACCGCCAGGCTTCTCCTGGCTTTTAGGCTCCTCCCCAGATGCATCTGTATCTGCAGCCTTTCCAGCACACCTGACTTGGGGTGGGGCTAAGGGAAAGAAGAACATTTGCCAGCTGCCCACTGGGCTCCAGGCCCTGTGGGGGATGTGGAGAGTGCTGATAGTAGCAGCGAATACTTTCTGAGGGTCTCCTGTACTCAGCCCTGTCCCAAGCATGTCATGTAAGCCTTGTTGGTAACTCAGTTCTGCGGATTAAGGCTCCTAAATGGCTTTCTGCTCTATCCAACCAGGGTGGTTTGGTCACCCTGGCCATATCTCACTTTTCCCGTCCAGTGGCCTCCAAGAGGCTAATGCTAAGAGTTTATCCAGGAGTGATGTCCGTGTCATTCAGGCTTATCCTGTTAGAGAACATTTTGAGAAAAACACCCACCTTCATCCATCTGCCCTGCCACCCCAGGTGCAGCCAGGCCCACCTGCTGCACTCATGTTGGGCCCTAGCTTTTCACAAAGGTACTATTCCCTCTGCCCAGAACACCCTTCCCCTGGTCTGCCTGGAAAACTCCAGCTTCTGACCTACCCTCCTACATCGGGGAGGGTAGGTCCTTTCCCTCTTGCCCTCAAGGTGCCTCATCCTTACTCTTCCTCAAATGTCTACATGCTTAAAATGGGCCTTTCCCCTGGGCTGAGAAGCCTAAGGGCAGAGCTTGTATCCTGTTCATCTTTCTATTTCAGTACTTGACACAAAGCCTGGCACACAGCGAGCCTTGGTGTCTGGGGATGAAGGGAGGGAGGTGAGGGATGGGATGGAATGGGTATTGGGCAGAGGGAATGGTGGGGATATGTTTCCAGCTAGTTCCTCCCAGGGCAGGACAGCCACGAGCCTCCATCCAGCTCAGAAAAGGAGGCCATGCCTCCACGAAGACTCTGGAAACTTCCCTGGAAACAGGTCTGAAAGAACCCCAGCTGCCGCAGCCTCCCTCCAGACACCAGGGAGGTGCCAGTCTCTGGGCTCCATCAACCTTCTTACGGGAAATTGCTAAATGCATTTGGTGATTTTTTTTGACATTTTCCCTGTTCAGGAGCTTGTGATTTCAGATTAATCACATCCACATACATTTAGACTGTCAGCTTGGAAGGGAAAATCTAAATTTTATTACTGAATGATTTCATCCAAAGCTATTTTACCAAAAAGGACGTCTGCAATATGGTGCAAATCATGACAAAACATTTTACCGCCGGGACCAAGCTCGTGGTGGGGGTTTGGGGGGGATGGACAGAGGGCTGCAGGCAGGACCTGGGTGGGCAGAGCCTCAACAGCGTCCGTCTCCTGGAGAGATCTGTGTGCTGCTATCGCTGCTCTCTCTGCCTCAGCAAAATGTCCAGGTATGCCCAGAACCCAGGAATGGCAGTTGCACTGACTAACTCCTGTCTTCCCCCACCCCTTCCCCGGCAGGTACCACGACCAGCAGGACGTAACTAGTAACTTTCTGGGTGCCATGTGGCTCATCTCTATCACATTCCTTTCCATTGGTTATGGGGACATGGTGCCCCACACGTACTGTGGGAAAGGTGTCTGTCTTCTCACCGGCATCATGGTGAGTATCCGCCACTGCCCATTACCCTTCCCCACCCATAGACTGTCACTAGGAGTGATCCCTTTACGGCAGGTGCAGGGGGCCTTCCTTGTCTGGGCGCGGGGCCAGCTGCTAGTTAACGGGCCAGCGTGTGTGTCTGTGCACGTAGAAAGACAGATGTGACATCTGTACAGCCTCTCGCTTTTTCATTTCCTTGTCTGAGATAGGAAGAGGTCCTGGTTCCCGAACAGTTAACGGTCTCCTCACAGACCCCTAGGAATGGGCTGGGTGAAGCTGGCCATGGGTCTTACCCTCCACTCCCATCAGGGCCTGCAGTTAATTGGCCTCTTTCCAGTGCCCTGGGCCCCACAGACCTTGGCGCCACGTCTGATAAAGTGTAGCTAGAACTCACGGGGGCAAGTGCTCTGAGCTGACCGTAAGAGACCTAGGTCCTAGCCTGGGTTGGCCACCGGTTTGGTCCCGGTTTGATGACATGGCCCTGTGCCAACTCTCGGCTTCTGCGTCCAAGCGTTGAGGTGCTGAGCTCCGAGTGCTGGTTCCCTCCCCATGCTGGCAGCCGGCTAGCCTGTGACAGCATCCCCATCTCTCCCCAGGTGCCCAGCAGCTGTGCTGCCTCCTTCCAAGGTATATTTTTCCTGCCCCATCACCCTGCTATCCCCAGCCTGCCACACACTCGTGCTCATCACATGGCAGCACAGTATGGAGTATGGGAGGGCAGTGGGTAGGGAGTTTCAGACCAGAGTCTGAATGCCCATAGCTGGACCTCAGTGTGGACCCAGGCAGGGCACTTGGCCTGCTGGACCTCAGCATTCTCCAATAGGAAGTGCAGACGGGAGGCCTGCTCCGCCCTCCTCCCTGGCTGCTGATGAGAGTAGACTGGAGTGCTTCTGTTAACCGCTCTGTCAGCAACAGGGAGCCGCACCCGCCTTCAGGGCTGGCAAGTCCTCAGCGTTCCTACCCCCACTGCTCCTTCACCGGTCGGTCGGGATGAGGGCTTCTTGCCTCTCTCCTTGCTTTCTGACCAGGACAGACAACCGAGCCCTTTGACCTCCTTCCCAGAGCACAGAGTAAACATGCAGTGTCCTCTTTTCAGAAGAGGAAACTGAGGGTCAGAGAAGATGCAGGAATCTAAGGCTGTGTGTTGGAGCGGGATGGGGAGGTGTTGGTGGAGATTGGCGGGGGGGACCGGAGGCCCGAAGCTTATTCCTAGGTCTCACTGGTGGGTCACGGCAGCCCACCCCGAGGAGTCCTCTCTGCACCCCTGTCATCAAAAGCCTTTCAGGGCTCCCTCAGATTTCAGCCATCACCCCCATTTCTCCAGGAGGAAACAAAAGACCCTCCTTCTGGAAAGGAAATGACCCCATCCCGTAGTGGGCAGGGGTTTAGCTCCTCACTAGCCTGGAGGCCCCCTGGGACCGACAGCAGCCAGTTGCCCAGAGCAGCGGAGGCCGCGGGGTCAGAGGCCTGGGCCGCGGGGCAGGAGGGCTCCGGCGCTGCCATGTCACGACTGGACGCCGTCCTCTCCTTTTTAAACTGAAACCCAGGGCAGGCTCTTATTAGTGGGTCCTGGGCAGGAGTTAACGACAGGCGGCTTAGCGCCGGGCTTGGGATAAACCATGGGTAAGTGTAAGGGCTCAGAACAAATACCTCCCGTTGGTTGGTAGGAGTCTGCCTGGCACAGCTCCAGCTGTCACCAGGAAACCAGGGAATGAGTCTTCCTTCCAGAAAAGAATGAAATGCCGCCCGAAGACCAAAGCTTTCCTGTCTCAGAGCCGCTCCTGGGGCGCCAGCTATGTGCCTCAGAACCAGCTCTCAGTCTGGCCTGCACAGAGCCCAGCTGCTGATAGGTGAACGGCCCTGCTGGGAGCCTCCGTTATTTTTAAATACTAGCCATTCTCCCTCTCAGCATGGCGCTATGCCCCGGCCAAGAAGCCAGAGCCTGGGAGCCACCGTTTCCCTGGTTTCCTCACTCCCGCATCTCTGGCCTTCTGCTCCGGCATAGCTGGGCGGTGGGCCAGCCGGACCCTGGCCCCTCCCTGCCTTCTTCTTGGGTGTGGTCTTCACACCTGCTTTTGCTCCAGGGGCTTCAGCAGCTGCTTGGAAGGAAGTGTTTGTTCCTTGAGGAGAAAGGTGTGATCAAAGTGGAGAGAATAAACGAGTGAGGAGGAACTGATACCCACCCCCTGTATTAAAAATACAGCACCTGCCTTTCATCTTCTCTTTCTGCATCAACCCTGCTGCACAGATACCTGTCTATGCACAGGGACAGGGAGCTTCCCTCCACTTGTGTTTTTTACCCAAATTAAAATCAGCTGCCTCCCTCTGGGGTCAGCCACAGGGAGGAACCCTGGTGGCATTTTTTTTTTTTTCTTACAAATGGGACTTCTCTAGCTGAGTCACTTCTTTCCAGGGTTTCACATGGCTGAGAATCCGTTCCTCCCATCCCCCAGTCTCCCAACACTTTGTACCTCTCCTGATTATTATTGCAAGTGCCTTTGCAAAAGGTAGGGCTTCCTGTTTGGTTACCATGGACACCACGCAGGCCAAGGCGAGGCCTAGTGGGAAGGGAAAGGAAGAATTTGTGTGTGCAGGCTGTAAATAGTCTTAAGCATTGTTTTCTCTTGGCAATCCCAGTAACGGTGTAATTATCAACCATTAAGCAGGGTATATAATTGTCTGAACAACTTGACATTGTTGGCACAGGCCTGGTGTGTTTGAGAGATTTCACCCACTAAAGCAGATATATCAAAGTCCAGCATCTTTCCATAAAGAATTTTATGATGACCGTTATAAGGCAGAGAGAAAGCTGACAATATTTAGTATCCAGAATGGGCCTCGGAAGGCTTTCTGGCTCTGCAGTCATCTGGAAGACTTTTGGGACCCCAAGACTGATTGGTAGAAATCCCATTTCAATATACATTTTCTAAAGCTGGACTCATTAGGAAAGACCCTGATGCAGGGAAAGATTGAAGGCAAGAGGAGAAGGGGACAACAGAGGATGAGATGATTGGATGGCATCACCAACTCAATGGATGCAAGTTTGAGCAATCTCTGAGTGATGGTGAAGGACCCGGAAACCTGGCATGCTGCAGTTCATGGGGATGCAAAGCTTTGGACATGACTGAGCGACTGAACAACAGAACTGGACCCACTCTGTGGACCCTTCAGGAGTTAGGGACAAATAGACAAAAGATTCCAGGATATGTGCTGGGGACACTGAGCTTTTCCCCCAAGATTTCATGCAAGAGGCTTCTTTGAACTGCAAAAGGAAAGGGATGATGAAGTAAAAGGTGGCACAAATTGAGTCATTTGGGGAGGAGGTAAAGAAGAGGGCTCAGCAAGACATCTGCTTAATGTCAGTTTTAGAAGATGAGCTTCTCCCTGAAACACCTTGGTTTCAAACCAATTGATGTTATTTTAGTTGTTACATGGAATCTGTTGCAGAAACAGAATCCAACTGTAAATCCTCCAGGCTTCCCTCCTCCATTTGTCACTTTCATTTATGTTTTATTTTATTTTATGCTTCTTTAGTTAAGAACACCTCATACTCTTCCCCTTGGGATACTTATTTTTTGAGAGTCTAAGGTTTTCCAGCTGGAAACTGTTTCTTGGAAACAAGAAGTAGGAGGACCAATGTGAAGGAGACTGGGTCTCTGATTTGGGTCCAAACCCATGGATGAGTTAGGCGTGTTGACCCCAGGCCAGCCACTCCTTTCTCTGTTCACTCCTGCGCTCCTGCTCACTATGTACCTTGGAAAGTACGACCTCATTAGAGGACCCTATCCCCTCCCACCACTCTCCCATGGAAATAGTGTTGGATAGAGAAGATCCAGGGAAGCCAGTTGGTGTCGACCGGGATTCAGGACTTGGCACCTCTGAAGGCAAAAATCTGAGTCATGGATTTGCTCCACAGTCTGACCCAGTGGAAGTCACACCAGCAGCTGCTTACCCTCTTCGGTCCCACTCTGTCCTCTCCTCGAATTCCCCCTCTGCCCACCAGCGATTTCTGAGGTTCCACGTGAGGACAGCTGGGACAGCAGGAGTGCTCACATGCCCAAATCAGCCACGGCCTTGGCACTTTGTCTCTTGAAATCAACCCACATCCCTGCCACATCGCATGAGCCTTCTTAAACTATCTGGCTGATAAACTCACCCAAGTGAAAAGGCCCATTGTCCCCCAAAAAGCAGAAGTAATCACTGAAAGTGAAGTGAAGTGAAAGTCACTGCTCAGTGGTATCCGACTCTTTGCAGCCCCATGGACTATATAGTCTATGGAATTCTCCAGGCCAAAAAACTAGAGTGAGTGGCCTTTCCCTTCTCCAGGGGATCTTCCCAACCCAGGGATCAAAGCCAGGTCTCCCGCCTTGCAGGTGGATTCTTTACCAGCTGAGCCACAAGGGAAGCCTGAGAATACTAGAGTGAGCTATCAGGGAAGCCTGAAGTAATCATTATACCACTTAAAAGTAAAGACAGCAAGAGGTGAGAGGGGATCCTGCTGTCTTCATTTCCTTCATTTCCTCTAAAGAGCCAAAGTTGACGTTAACTTCTGATCCAAGTCTTAGGCTCCTCGTTCTTCCTGCCTTCCACCCAATTCCCTCGAGCCCATCCCTCTTCCCTATTCCTTTCTACTTTCCTATTTTCCCTTCTTCTTTTCCTCTTCTGCTCTCTGTCCCACGCTGTTGAGGAGGCAGCACAACTGGTTGCCTATCTCAGTCCCTGCTCCAACGCTCTCTCTCTCTCCATCTTCCTTTTTCCATTCCTTCCTTCCTTCTCTCTCTCCCTTCCTCCCTCCCTCTCTTTCTTTCTCTCTCACACACACAGGAGAGGACCAGTCTGTATTTCAGCACCTTGCACACCACTTTCTGAAGGTTGCTGGTGTCTGACCCCATCTTTGCAAGGTTGCCTCTTAATGGGAATGACCAGATTAGGTTTCATTATTGGCTACTTCCCTAACCCATCCAGATGATGGATTTTTCTAAAAGAAAAGTGAAGTTGAAAGTATCCACTGCTATCTATTCGAGTTAGAATTACAGGTTAAGAACAAAGCATCCTTCTGGGAAATATCCACAAGGAAGTCTTGACCTCTTCAAGTTGAAGGAAACTGAGAAATGTCATCTAGTCCAACTTCCTGCCTCCATGCAGAAATGTGTCTTAATCATATAAGATAGGTGGTTCCTTAATTAGAACACTCCAGCTTCTCTTTAGAACCCCTCTGCATTCAGCAGGCTTGGTTGTAAGCCATGGCAGGAACCATGGAGCAATCTATCTAGCACCTGAAACTTTGGGATTGTGGATGGTTGATTGCTTTAATGAAATTCTCCAAGCGGCATGACAAGCAAGGAGACTCCTTCAGGCTAATTCTGCCCCCCAGCTCTCAGGGATGATTTAAGTAGAGTTTCCCTGGACCCAGGGAGATTAGGGAGCCTGAAGTTAGGGAAGAACCCTCTACATCTGATGTTCTGTTTTTAACACTATGATATATCCCGCTTTTTGGGCGTTTAGCCCAAAGTACTTTTGGAACTCCATACAAAAGAGTAGGGTTATATACTCGGTCTGGTTGAGGGGAAATGGATCACACATCTTCCTGCTGGAAGAGCTTTTTAAGCTATTTTTTGCTTTTAGAGGCCTGGCTCAATTGATGACACCTACAGACCAGGCTGTCCAACTGCTCATACCTATCCTTTGAAAACTGGGCACAGAGTCTCCTGCAAGTCACAGATGCCAAGAAAACAGGGCTGTCCCTCAACAAGAAAGGAAAATGAGATCAGAAAGAGGAAGGTTCACACAGACTCCGTTCTTTTCAGGTTGTTGTGCTAGAAATGGGTCGCTGACCAAATGTACCAAGAAACAGGAGATTGTTTTCATGAGAACCCTTCTAAAAAAGCTAGGGAAAAACATTGCCAACTTCAGCTTTGCCAAAACCTCACACCGGCTAGCCTTTGCCAATCTGTGGCAAAGGAAAGAAAGTGATTATGAGGGAGAGAGTAGGGGACTGATCTGTCATATGCATGCTGCTCAACTCTGATACAGATGATAGTACCTTTGAAAACAGTCTTTATGACTTCCTACACATTCTGTTAGACTGCATGAGTCGCAAAGTTCTTGATGGATTCCTTGAATCCTGGAACCTCAATTGCTAAACTGAGCTCTGTGGCACCTATAATTACTGTTTGGCATCCAGAGCATTAGACTACTGACTTTCCTGAACTCATCTTTCCACGAGTAGAGGTCAGGGCAGTGCAGGGCCCCACATGCACGAGAGAGGCAATGGTCCCCAAGAGGCATGTGCTCTCTTCCAAGAACCAGGCGAGGGCAGGGCTATCACTGCTGCCTGCAGGAGAAGCAGGGCAGGAGCAGTTCTCTCTTGCCATCCCCAGCACCCCCCACCCTGTCCCCCAACTCAAGATGCACAGCAAAGAGGACTTCAAAGTCCTTCAGGAGAATATTGGGAGGAGTCCCTTTCTGCTCATTTCTCAGACAATCAAGCATGTGCCCAGAGGATTAGGAGAGAGAAATTGAGTCTTCAGGAACCTGCCTCTTTTATTCACCCTCCCTGAGCTCCCTTGGAATAGACCTTCCAGAGCAGAGTAGGAACACTGCTCTGGAAAATACTGAGCGCCTTCTGCTCATTCCTTTAAAATCCTGGGTTGAGGCAGATATATTGTTGTCATCTTTAAAATCTCTGCAAGATGGTGAGTTCTGGAGCCTCCTGGTGAAAGCAAGAAGGAACTGATATCTTGTGCTGAGTCATAGGCTAGAACTCCTCTGAAAAGACCCAACCGAGGAGCAAGCTCAGTCATTGAGCGCATAGACTCTATCCAACCGAGGTTGCCCTGGAAAGCACTCTCAGGGGGAGGGGAGATGCTTTGCCTCTTCATTAGATCATTTTCAGGAAAACTGTCCACCACCAGCAGATGATCCATCCAGACTGCATGGCTGGCTGTCTTTCCTCCTGCCCTCCCCAGCCCCCCGTGCTCTAGACTGGCAGTGGGGCTGGGGTATGGGTGAGGCAGAGGGCACACGTGTGCTGGATTTTCTGTCTTCCGTGCTTAGCTTGGCAGGTGACCGAGCGATTGTCCAGTATTTTATATGACCCCAAGCCTCAGCCCCATCGAGTACCCTGCTCTATGAGGAAGTAGCCAGCTCTAGGAAGGCTCATGTCCCAGAGGTCAACACCTTCGTGGGTGTGGCGATCAGGGTTCTGCTGGGTTCTGTGACTTGGCCTCGACTAGCCAGAGCTCAGGTCTCCACCCCACTCCCAGAACCCCTCAGTGGGCCCGGGGCACGTGGAGTCTTACGCATGAGCCCTGCTTCATTAATGATGTGCTCTCTCCCCGGTCTTCTTGCCCCTCCTCGCCCCCGCCACAGGGTGCCGGCTGCACTGCCCTGGTGGTGGCCGTGGTGGCCCGGAAGCTGGAACTCACCAAAGCGGAGAAGCACGTTCACAACTTCATGATGGACACTCAGCTCACCAAACGGGTAAAACACCACTGCCCATGTCTTAAAGGGGCACCTAAGTCCCTCCTCGCCCCCGCCACAGGGTGCCGGCTGCACTGCCCTGGTGGTGGCCGTGGTGGCCCGGAAGCTGGAACTCACCAAAGCGGAGAAGCACGTTCACAACTTCATGATGGACACTCAGCTCACCAAACGGGTAAAACACCACTGCCCATGTCTTAAAGGGGGACCTAAGACCCACCTGGGAGCTAGTCAGGAAGTAGCCACAACAGGGTAGGGCTGCACCTTTCAGTGGAGGGTTGAGAGAGCCCCAGACACATGCAAACAGCCGGTGCAGAATGGCCACGTGCCTCAATACTGCAGGCTCCTGTCTTCTTAAATCACCGTGCATAGTTCAGGCAACCAAATAATTTCCCTGATAATCAAATCTATAGCCTACAATGATGTAACCTACTCTCTTGCCTAATGGTACCAAGTAAATCACCCAGCATGAGATGTTTTGGTTTCTGCTTAAATATTTTCATGATTCTCATTAGCAAGGGCAGTAGAAAGTCTTTTAAATGATATTGGAAATGTATCTAAATTCAACCCCTAAAAAAAAAATCATTACAGACAATCACTCCTAAATAATGTTCATCAAAATATCATCATCTGATTTTCCCCTTTTGGGCTTTCCAAATAGTATTTCTCCCTTGTGCCCTTAGGGAAGTGGGTAAGGAGGGTTAAAAACTGATTAAGCAGGAATGGGGGAGATCATTTAGCTGCTAAAAATCTGACATCCCACTGAATTGTCAGAAAAGAAAAGGCCCCTTTAGAAGAGACAGAAGCAAGCCTTCCAGGATAAGAGCAGGCCAAATGAGCAAGGCAGGAGCTGTTTATTTAATGACAGCTTTTATGGAAAATTCTTTAGAGCTGCAGGCTGAACGAAGGTCAGGAATATGGTTTCCTGCAAAAACTCTCCTCTTTCCAAAGTGAGAGAGAAGCAAAAACCTGTGCTGGGGTCTTGGCCGCCCTAGCAAGTCTTTCTCATTTAGGATTTAAGTGGAGCTGGGAGACCCATGAGCAGCCAGATTTTGATTGGGGTTTTTGAAAGCCAGAGAAAATATTCAGTGATGAATGTTGTGGCACAGTAAAAATGTGTTCGAAATGGAGACAAAGGCAGGAAGGGAGGGAAAAAAAGAGAGGGAGAGTGACAGAGAGTGAGCGTGCTGGGGAGGGAGGCAGTGGGGGAGGGGGAAGTTGCCAAGGCCTCTCCAGTTTCTCAGCAGAATTCTTTATGGTGTTTGATTGTTTGATCTTTGATTACATGTATTGGGTTCTTTAACAAGCCTTTTTAAAGATGCTACGAAGAAAACGTAGCAGCAGATATTCTCCTGTGGTTGACATATAGATGGTTATGTATGCACATTATGGCACTGAGCTGTCCCTGGTACAAAAGGAAACATGATTTGCATGGAGACGGCAGCGTTGAGGGCTGCACCCATGGTAGGCCCGCCGGGTTCCGTTCAGGGCCCTGCAACCCAGCTGCTTTCCTTCCGCCCCCTACTATGCATGTAGAGGTCACGCTAGCAGTTGGGGGAAAAATAATCGCTCAGTTGCGTCTGACTCTTTGCTACCCCAGGAACTATGGCCTGCCAGACTCCTCTGTCTGTGGGGATTCTCCAGGCAAGCACACTGGAGTGGGCAGCTATTCCCTTCTCCAGGAGATCTTCCCGACCCAGGGATCGAACCCAGGTCTTCTGCATGGCAGATTCTTTACCGTCTGAGCTGCAAATATACTTCCCTCTAGTATCCTGGAACAATGTAGTGCAGCAGTCAAGGACAAGGGTATTTGGCCCCCAAAACCTTCTCAGAAGCTGTTTCTTAGAGCACAGACATTAATAGCCTCTCTGTTTATGCTATTTGCTTTTGAAACCAAGGATATACTTTGTATTTCATGTTATTCCTTTGTCTTCTCCATTTTTCACTGTTTGAATCAGACACTAGAGGAAAATAAAGTTGAAGAAAGCCAGCTCCCTCCTATGACAAGAAAATAAACAATTTTTCTGTGCTATGATTGTAAAAGATGAGGTTGTGGTGGCTAATTTCAGTCTTTCTTTCAAACATATTCTCTAAAATCCTCCTCAAATCGACTTACTTTTTGAAAAGTAGGACTGAAAACCAAATCAACAAATATTTATTGCCCATCTATAAGCACCAGGCACCTTTTTAATCAAATAACATCTCACTTGTCTGAGAACACTTAAATCTGTTGAAATGTTCCTTTAATCTAATATCTCTTTCCCAGAGAAACAACCAACACGAAAGGGATGGTTCTCACACAGAGAGGATTCTCAAAGCTGGCAAGACTGGAAAGGTTCTTTTACGTAACCTTGATTGAAAGGACACTGGCTGTGAGCTTGGCCTGCTCTGGCTTCAGCTCCCCTTCACCAGATCTCAGAGAAGCCCCCTTCCTTCCCCTGCTGATACCTCCCTCGTCCATCCTCCGTCTTCTCCAAATGGCCCACTGTGTCCAGACGGAGTGGTTCATGGGTCAAACAGATGCTAAGCTTAGCCTACTCATAAGATCTCAGTGAATTCACAGAGAAAGATCCGATCGTGGGGGGAGCTCATTGGAGCATAATTACAAACCTCCCAGGAGTGGACAATTAGCAGATTTAACAGATAAAAGCCATCTCTTACAAGTACACGCAGCCTTAATTCTTCAAACATCTAAGCAAAAAACTAATAAGAGGAATTCTAACCTATTAATCGTGAAAATATTCAGATTGTTCTAGTCTTTATTTGTAATGAAGGCTTCAGCCCAGCCTTTTTACCATTAGAGTCACACTATTTTTATTCAGTTATTTCCCAGGGAGGCAGGGGGAGGTAGGGTGGTGATCTGATAGCGCAGGGTCCAAACTTGTTTTCTGGTTTTCTGAGTCACATGACTGCCCTTCTCTCACTTGTATAACTTGTCAACCCTGGCCGCAACATCATTTCTGTATTTAATGCAGTCAGATCTTCCCACATGGACTTTGCAGTGTTACTGCCATTGTTAATCTCGAATTACAATTTACTGCTAACCTCTGGGCTACTAGATAATATATATGTAAATTACACACAGAGAGACTATAAAAAAGATACTAGATCCTCATCTTTTCTCCCACACAAATACACATCCCTGTGTCTCTATTTTATGCAATGAAACACATCCAGTTGCAGCTGGATGCCACATCCTGTGTTCGTTCTGGGGACACCGAGATGAATAGGAGATAGTCCTTGCCCTCATACTTACTGCCCGTCCTCAAAGAGCACCTCTCCTTTCTAAAGAGCAAGGTAGCTGCTGACGTACACACTTGGCTGAAGAGGTACCAGGAGATGTTCTGTTTGCCACGCCCACTCTCCACATCAAATCTGCAGACACCTCCATGGTGTGGTGCCACTGGCTGAGGACTGTTATCTCTTCATTCTTTCCACGAAGGGTTCCTGCCTCAAATACTTCATCCAAGTACATTTCCCCCCGCAATCAGTGGGTAAGACAAAAACCAAACCGGTACCTTCCTAACACTAGTGCCTTCTCCTGACTTCCCTATTAATGACATCATCATGCTTCCAGTCTCCAGGTCTGAAAATTTAGCGGCATCTCTGACTCCTCTCTGCTCTGGTACCCACAGGGGTCCAAACAGCTTCGGAGTCTGATTCCACCTGGTCAAACCAGCCTCTCCAAGTCCTCTGGGCACCATACTTCAAGCCACCACCTCAATCTTGTGCCATTTCAGTTGCTTGCTACCTTCTCATCTCACCTGGACCTCCCTTGCCCAGGTCATCCTGTACTTTATCCTTGTGACTCTTCTTAGATGCTGAGACTTAGCTCTGCACATGCCACCAACCTGCTCAAAAACCTGTCTTCAGTTCGGTTCAGTTCAATCGCTCAGTCATGTCCGACTCTTTGCGACCCCATGAATCGCAACACGCCAGGCCTCCCTGTCCATCACCCTCTCTCGGAGTTCACTCAGATTCACGTCCATCGAGTCGGTGATGCCATCGAGTCGGTGATCCCCCTCTCCTCCTGCCCCCAATCCCTCCCTAGCCCCCCAGAACCTACTGATCAGTGCTAAAGGAAACTTTTCTTTAATTACAAGCATGTGTCAGAGTTTTATCACAATCCTGCTGGGTAAAAAATGTTTTTTTTTACCCAGCAGGCTAATTCGGACAGACTGAGCAACTTCACTTTCACTTTTCTCTTTCATGCATTGGAGAAGGAAATGGCAACCCACTCCAGTATTCTTGCCTGGAGAACCCCAGGGATGGGGAAGCCTGGTGGGCTGCCGTCTATGGGGTCGCACAGAGTCGGACACGACTGAAGAGACTTAGCAGCAGCAGTAGGCTAATTCAAAGGTTTACTCAGAGAAGGGGTCTTTTATCGGAAGAAACAATAGTAGTCATTGTTATACTGGGTACAAAAGTCTGGCTAAAGGACACTAGATTCCTGACTGACAGCCGGTAGGACCCACGAGTGGATTCCCAGAACAGGTCTTAATCTTTTAAGAATTAGTCAGATAATCAATCGAGCAGTTATCAGGAACGCTAATTGTCCCCAGAAGGGAATTATAAATTATATCACCCACTAAAGTTCTGTCTCATACAGATTGGGTACAGCTTTTTGTATTTAACAATAGTCCTAGGAACATTGAGTTTTTGAGCTGGAAGGTTCTTAGGGATGAGCCTCTCAGGCCCAGAGATAGGCGAGGGGCCCCCAGCCATATGTGGTGAGCTGGGTCCCAGCCAGGGCTGCTGGTAGGCAGCTCTCCAGCCATAACCCAGTGGGTTTCCCAGAACAGTTGGTTCCTTGGAATTCAGAATAGTGGTGAGGGTCCCAGGTCTGCTGGAAGAAAAAGCCAGTGTACCTCCAAACAAGCTGAGCATCACATTAATAGCATTATGGAACTAGCCTGCTGAATCCACAGATTCAGGACCGTGTTGCTCTGGGGAGAGACCAGACTCCAGCTTTGGACATGTGAGGGTTTCTGGGTGAGGCAGGCAGAGGAGCCTGAAAAGGGGATGTGGAGTGAGATGGGGAGGAAGCAGGGTGAGTGTAGCAGGGAAAGGAGAGAGATGGCAGCCGCAGGAAACCAGCAGGCAGTGTGGGAGTCGGGTGGAGAGTCGGGGTGGCAGATGGAGAAGGGATGTCCAGGCATAATGGACAACTTCAGTGGAGCATCTGAAGACAGGCCAGACCTGAGGGCTCTCAGACGGATATTACCATCCGTTCAGATTTATTCATCTACATTCAACCTCTAGTACTTCTTGAAGTTGTCCAAGTCACACCTTCTTGCCAGGTCTGATCTGCCCTCCTCCTTTCCTCCTTTCTCGCTTCTCCATCCTCCAGGTACAAACACCCTCTCCCTGGGATGGAGTGCTGGCAGCCTTGTGGGTATGCTAATTGTTTTTCTCTGGGGGCCCCACCAACAGGGCTCCTGGAGTTACTCTCCCAGCACTCCCTGTGGCTGCTGGAAGCATGGGGAGGCAGGCAAGAAGGGCGCTGCTCCTCCTGCCTCACACGTTCCTCCTGCAACAACCAGCCCCTCTCCCACATAACACAGAGGAACAGATTACCCTGCAGCGAGGTGGCCAGAGCAAGTTATGGACATGTATAATACAGCCAAGAGCTCAAGGAACAGACATATGTGTTCTGTGTTTTCTTTCGCTGGAGGTGGAGGAAGAAGCTGACATTTGTTGCGGGGGAAGAGCATCAGAAAGGCACCAGGTACCAAGGTGCCGGGCAACCAGGCTCTGTGCTAAGTGTTTGAAGTGCGTTCTCATTGAATCAACCCTGCAATCCCGTTGCACAGGTCAAAACTTTCTCTGTAGCACCCTTCTGTGCTGCAGCTACAGGGCATGCTGGCCCCACAGGATCAGAAGCTCCCTGAGGGCAGAAAGGTTATTGGTTTGTGCCTCCCAGGATTCTTACTTCCTAGAACAGTGTCAGCCCCCTCTTTGGGCTGCAGTAAATGAATTGGAAGGAACGAATGAGAAAATTGAGTCTCAGAGGGCTTTCCCAACTGGTCCAAAGTGAAGGTGATCATTCATCCCCTTGTGAGGTTTTTCCGAGGGCCAGTGGAGCAATGCAAACATAAAGTGTTGAGCACAGGGCCGGGCACATAGTAAGCACTCAGTGGATGTGAGCCGTCGGTGCTGTATGCAGGATCTTAGGTGGACGACTTTCTTGCCCAGGCCCATGAATCTTTGAGCCCTCCCTGAAGTATATAAGTCACTGAGCCTTTTCTCTGGCCACCATCAGAGTGAAAGCACACAGTTTTGGGGAGAGAATGAATGGACCCACAGAAACAATTAGCTCATGTGCTACGGATTTGGGGGATGGAATAGCCAGTCTTCATGCACAAACAGCCCTCTTCTAACTATTCCTGAGTCCATCAGATCATAGCCAAGCTTACCTAGACCTTCCCAGTTCCCTGAGCCACCCACTCTCACCCCTTTGGGCCCCGATGCCCCTGCCCATCAGGAGCGCCCAGCAGGTACCCATACCCCCATCATGATACAGTGCTTGGGAATCCTGTGAAGCTCAGTGGATCCCAGGAGGTGCACACGACCTCTACCACTTCCCACCCCAGTGATGCCCAAAGCAATCAGCCAGGTGAATTGGAGGGAGCACCTGGTCACAATAGCATTTACTGTCGACTCAGGAAAGCACAGTGCAGTTAAAAGCCTATTTCTTTTTCTCTTGCAGATATTGATCTACTTAGCTTTGTGCCAGGCTGTTTGCTGACAATTAATTCAGAGTCAGCACCGAGGCTCGCATTTAACATCGCTTTCCCGTATACGCGGGGGCCTCCTGTTCAAACCCATAAAGACGCCGTGACTGCTTCGCTCAGCTACCCAGGCTGTGCTGTGGTTTTCGTACCTTATATTTGGGCTAAAGTTAAGTGCAGGACCTGGACTCCCTGTTCTGTCATATTGCTAAGTGAGGGCCGTGATGATTAAAAGCAAATCTAATGTCCTTTCCAGTTCCTTGATCCTGGAAAACAGGAAATAATTTTGTTTGCGTAGAGATGACATCTCGTCAGGTCTTTCTTCAGACCACATGAAAACCTTCTGCTCTTTTTGGACCTGGTCTTGTTTTGACTCTGCCATTAGCTAACTGTGGGATTCTGATCCTCACATCCCATCTCTGGAAGCGCCATTTCCTCATATCCTCAGCGGGGACTTGGGCCAGATGATGATAACTAGCATCTTTATGGTGCCTTATAGTTGCTGTAACACTTAAATTCACATTGACTCAGTTTGCCATTTATAACTTTAGGGTCTTGGTCTGTGTCTCCGTTTCTTCATCTGTAAATTGGGGATAACATGAGTGCCTGCCTGAGTGGGCTGTTGGGAAGATTAAATGCATTTGCACATGTGTAATCTGGCGCCAGGTAAATGTTCACCCTTAGCACCATCAGCACAATGCTAATTGCCTCCTAGGGGCCTCAAAACAACCCTTAAGGTAAGGATTTACTTTTCCCATCTTATGGATAATGAAGCACTTACTCCTAAACTGGCAGAACAAGGATTTACCTGCAGGTTTTCCGGTTTCCAGTACTGGTTCCCCACCAACACGGAGACCGTTGTCAGGGGCTCATCCACGCTGATGTTCCATGCCTTTATCGGTGTTCCAGGGATGAGACTGGAATAACTGGGGTGCTTCCAGTCACCCTAAATGCTGGGGCAGGCTTTTCCCTCCTATTCTTCTGGGAGGCTCTCCTAGGAGGCTACACGCCTCGGAAAACTGAAGAAACCACCTGTCAAGTTGCCCTCTCCCTACGGACGGGTGGCGAGAGGAGGCCCTCCAGAGAGAGGCCCTCCCTTCTGTGCTGCCTCTTTTGCCAGGAGGCTGACGTCCACTCTAGCCCCTGCACAGAACCCCCATGATGACCCCCACCTCGTCTTCCCCCTCCTCACCTGGACACTCACTGTTTCCAGCTTCCACTCACCACCACCTGCTTCCTCTCAGGCAAGAAAGTGCCAGAGGTGGGCAATTAAGTCATTTAAAACCATTTTCATGGTAGATTTTTACTGAGCAGAAAAGCAGTATTTATGTCACTTAGACATTTCTGAGAAGACCTAGCTGTTCTTTTATAACATCACTTCAGCGCCAATGAAAAATATAATCCAGCCTTCGTAATAAATTTTTTAAACACACACACAAAAGTTATCAGCCTACAAAACAATGTTTCCTAAGCCTTCCCACACGTCTCAGTATTTTAACAACGTCCCATCTGTTGATGTCAGTCTGAAGAAGCAGGCCTGTACTCTCCAATTTTATTAAAATCTTTTCTGGCTAGTAACCTGATTTCTACTAGGCTGGCCTACTTACTTCCAGGCCCTGGGCCTGTGGGCCTGTGCCAATGTGCATGGCTGATAGAAATGGGAACAGTTCATCAAAAATCTGTTTAGCTTGTGCTTAATAAGAAATGTTTCCTCTTGCTCTTGTTACTAATTGCTGAAGATGTCTGTGTTTGGATTAAAACTTTGTCCCCTGCCATCTGGATGCCACTGCTAATGTCTCAGTTCCATCGTGAGCTGGATGATATCAGTGGTTTCCATGTCAACAGATGACAGCGTCATATGTGGAAATGTGTGATTGCAGTGCAGAGAAGGAGCCAGCCTGCGGAAGGAAGCGGCTCTGGTGTCACACCAAAATATCTTCACTGATTTGCAGACCCTTCTTGGAAATGATGTCAGTTTTATGCCAATTATACTTATATGTAAAGTTGCGGTGTAACTGTTTTGGGCCATTTGGGAAAGGAAACAATGGACTTGTTGATACCTAGAGCTCCATTTGGTGGGAAAGAGTTCCTCAAAGAGGCCTTGTAAAATCTGCAGCTGAAGTGAAATAAGTCAGAGAAAGACAAACACCGCAGGATATCACTGACACGTGGAATCTAAAAAAGACAACAAACGAGTGAATATAACCACAAAGAAAAGCAGAGTCACAGATAAAGGGAACAAGTCAGTGCTTCCCAGTGGGGAGGCGGGAGGGGGGACATAGCAGCCGGGGAGTGGAGACACAAACTCCTGAGGGTAAGATAGGCTCAGGGACCTATAGGACAGAAGGGGAGTGTAGCTGATGTTTTGTAATAACTGTAAGTGGAAAGTAACCTTTACATTAAAAATAAATAAATTTTAGCTAAATTTTAAACAATTTTAAAATAACTACAATCTCTAGCTGATAGGAAAGCTGTTTACACTCGGAATCCAAGAAATGTGCCGTGTGCACTAAATAAAAATCCCATGTAGAGCATGGAACTCTGCATCCAAGGGCAGCGGTGGTACATATTTATCTACTCAAAGTGTACCCCAGGCCTCCAGGCCTCGGTAAGGCAGCCTAGCTAAATATAGCAACAGCAGTGGAGAGGCAGTCCCAAAATAATTAAGAGAAAGAGGCACTCCTCAACTTCAGCCTCCAGTCTACTGTGTCCAATACAGGATTAATGAGAGATGAATTTTCATCATCCTTTCTAAGAGTTCACGATTTGATTAAGGAAAAAGATCATTGCAGGCTCATTTCCTTGACAAATCGACTCTATTGGCAGACCCCCCTCCCCGCCTCTTCCCCCGCCTGCAACACATGTCATGTGAAGCTAGGAAAACTCACCTGATAGTCACCTGCTCATTTGCTTTTCCTTAGATCAAGAATGCTGCAGCCAATGTCCTTCGGGAAACGTGGTTAATCTACAAACACACAAAGCTGCTAAAGAAGATTGACCACGCCAAAGTCAGGAAGCACCAGAGGAAGTTCCTGCAGGCTATCCACCAGTGAGTGCACCACCAAATGAGGAGCGGTGGGCCCCGAGCCCCGCCGGCGTCCGCTCACACACTTAGAGGAGCTGGAGAGAGCTTTTCTGTTCCACTCAACAAGCACAGGGGGTGGTGAACTGGATCCAGATCAGTCTGTTTATTCATTTATTGCCCCTGCCCCTGCCAGACATTGGACAGGCTGCCATGGAAGGTAAAAACTAGATAAGAGCCTCAGGGAGCTCTCACAGTCTACATACGCACACATACATCACATTACAACTGGAAGCAGAGCAAATTGTGATCAGTGCTTTCTATAAGCTAAGTATTTTTAAAAGTAGAGTGGAGTTTTGAAAGTAGAGGGTGAAAACGTTTACTCTGACCTGGAAGTTTCAGGAAGCCCTGAAAGGCTGAGCATAAGACCTTCAAGGTGGAAGGCACAGCCTTGATAAAGGCGTGGAAGCTGGGACATGATCTGAGAGTGGTGGGCAAGCTATAGTGACTAGAGGCAAGCATCCATGGAGATGAGTTTGCTTTCTTGGGGGCCTGCCAAGCTCTTGATTCTGGTCAGTTGTCGCCCATGTTTAAGGTCCTGGGCTGGGTTCCAAAACCAGATGAATTGACATGGATGTGGAATCAGCTGGTGGCGTGAACCCAGCATGCACCTGAAGAGCGTGGCCCTTACGACTTTTTCCCGCAGACTGAGGAGCGTCAAGATGGAGCAGAGGAAGCTGAGTGACCAAGCCAACACCCTGGTGGACCTTTCCAAGGTGAGTGGCGGCATCCAGAGACCTCATAAGGGGCTCTCAGACGCTGGCCTTTCATCACCTCAGGTGTGGCTGTGAAGAAGGGCCATGGCTAAGCTGGACAGAGCAGGACCAGGAAAGTGAAGGCCACTTCCTCCTTCCTTAAAAACAATCTAGGTTCAAGTTCTTGACATTCGCAAGCTACTAGTGTGTTATCGGAGAAGGCAGTGGCACTCCACTCCAGCACTCTTGCCTGGAAAATCTCATGGATGGAGGAGCCTGGTGGGCTGCAGTCCATGGGATCGCGAAGAGTCGGACACGACTGAGCGACTTCACTTTCACTTTTCACTTTCCTGCATTGGAGAAGGAAATGGCAACCCACTCCAGTGTTCTTGCCCGGAGAATCCCAGGGACGGGGGAGCCTGGTGGGCTGCTGTCTATGGGGTCGCACAGAGTCGGACACGACTGAAGCAACTTAGCAGCAGCAGGGCGTGTTACTGACTTTGAAAACCTGGCATGTGTTCCTTCAGTTCTGTTGCTCAGGTCGGGCTTTGCTGGGAACTGATGGACTGACCTGCTAAGTCCGTTCAGTGTGTTGCGTGATTAACTGTACACTGAGTTTGCACGGGGGAAGCACACTGACGAGACCAAATGGTGATGATGGCGATGCTGCTTGTCTAGGTCACCCCTAGAAGGAGGCTTCTGATTTGTGGTTATAATTGCAAGCTCATTTTCCTGCATCCTTCAGTCCTTACAACTCAAGCTTTTCTGGCCCCCAGTCAGGAGCGGGGGGAGGTGCATTTCTTTCTGCCTCACAAAGATGCCAAAGGAGAGAGCCCTCCTTTCAGAGCCCTACAGTCGTTCTGCATTTCTGGCCCTGAACTGCCACAAATACTGTAAAGGAACTCGCTCCTTTGGCGAATCTCTGGAGTGAAAGGATCGGAGGCTGTACCGCTGGCAGAGCTGAGTGTAGGCGCCGCTGAAGAAAGAACCTCCCCTCCTCAGCTCCTCCTCCTCATTGCCTCTTGATAGGAATTGTATGTCAAATATATAGCCCAGGGCCAGGCTGGCAGAACATTCCAGCAGATGTCAATTATCATCACAGAACACATTCCCTGAGTAAGCAAGAGAAACTCCCTCAGGCAAATTAGACCCCCTTTGAAAAAAGGGTGTAATCAGAGAAATTGCCGGTTCCTGGGCCACGTGCAGTGCCTTGTTCAATGAAGGCATCAGGCCAGAGAAAGGATCTCCCAAGCTTGGGAGGACTTTAATCGGGGAATGTGTGGCTGGCATGGGTTGGGAGAAGCCCACAGGCCTGTTTGTCTTTGCAGGGGTTGCTGAGGTAGACTCGGGTTTCCTGCGAGCCTGGAGGAGGCAAGAATGTGAATGGAATGCCCGAATGCAGAAGGGAACCCCTCACCAGGGTCTAGCGTGCGTTGGTCAACACTCTTGGCTTCTAGTCTCCTTTGGAAGGAAGTAGGTTTAAAAATGTAGGTGTTTAAGAATACAAGGAAGTCTCATTCCAGGCAGAACCTCAGGGCAGGCATGTGGTTAGACTTCAGGAAGGAGCTAACTAGAAGTGGACTTCACCCCAGGAATAGGTGCCCACCCTCTCTTCTCTCTCGTGTTCAAGCGCTTGCATCAGTCCTCTCTTTCTTCTCTCCCCCATCTCCTGACAACTCTCTGTGCCCCTTGTCTCCATGGGAGGCCCCTATCCAGAGAGTCCATGTTCTAGTTCTAGCCACAGACAAAGACAAATTGACTGGCCTCCTATTGGTCTTAATTCTAAATTCTCAGAAGGCATGAGATTACTGGTCAGTTTGGATCACATGTTCACCCTCAGACCAATCACCTGAGGCCAGGAGGAGGGTCAGGTAAGGCAAACATTGCTGGGGAACCCATGCTGGGGGATGCAGGAATGGTCACCAAGCCCCAAGATATTTCTTTAACAAGTAGCCGTATTTCTGCCTTCTGTCACCTGGCAGGACACTCTGTGGCTGGAGTTCCCCTGGAAATAGTGGACACCCTGGACTTTCAAGCCTGCATTTCTTCATTGTCAGTCACTGCCTAGCACAGAGATGGGGCCCCTGCAGAGCAGACTGGGTGAAGCAAACTCCATGAACTGGAAAGAGGCTCACAGAAACTGGGTGGGGAAACAAAACCATCGATAACTGGGAAGAAAGGGTGTGGGGGAAAGGGTTAAGGGAAGGTGTCTGCTGGGCTGCAGGGGTGGTGTGAACTCTGCCACGCTCCATCTTTCCTCCCAGGAGGCTCAGCCAAGGTCCTGGCAGCAGCCTAGCATCTTTCACACTGGTCCGCATTCCCGCCTGGCATCTTGTCGCCAAGCAACCAAACAGGGGAGACAATAATAACACGGTGTTCTCTCCTTTTCTCTCTGCGCTTCGTCCACCCGGCTCCCCACTTCCCATTCCTGTCCTGTGGTCCTCTCGAGATTAAGGAAAGAGCATGTGGCCTCCAAATATCACTTGCTCTACGGAAGAGCTCTCTTGTAGGGTGGCAGAGCTGGGGGGCCGGGGAGGGGGCCAAAAGGTGCTGAGGCTCTTCATACCTAGCTTCAGTGTCTTCTCAATGCCCCTTCTCCTATCTCCTATTGAGATGTAAAACTTCCCCACATTGAGGCTCAACTGATCAGATGAGGTGATAGCTGTGAAAATGCTCCGAAAGCTATAATGGTTCTGCACCTGGTAGTTCTGATTAGAAATCTAGATGAGGAAACCAAGATCCCAAGGAACAAAGAGACCATCCCAAGTTAGGTCTGTTGGCGAGCTGCCATGCTGGGGCTGGGACCCCAGGGCCCAGACTCAGTCCAGAGCTCGTCAGGGTGCCCCTGCAGGCAAATCCATTTGCGGTTTTGTACATTCTGGGAAGAACATACACCTTGAGGAACTTCTGTGAATGTTAATTAATAAAGGAAACACTGCCACCCCTAAACAGCCTCTCCTCTGAGAGGGCCACAGTAGAGTCCTACCCTGGAGAAGTCACAGCTGCCTCATTCCTTCTGGGGCTGCAGCCAATTTCCTAGTGGAAAGGTGTCGTGCGTACATGCTTAGTTGCTCAGTCATGTCCAACTCTGTGCAACTCCATGGACTGTAGCCTGCCAGGCTCTTCTGTTCATGAGGTCTCCCATGCAAGAATACTGGAAGGGGTTGCCATTTCCTCCTCCAAGGGATCTTCCCGACCCAGGGACTGAACCCACGTCGCCTGCACCTCCTGCACTGGCAGGTGGGTTCTTTAGCATGTGCCAGCAGGGAAACCCTGGGAAGGTATCACTACATTCTCCACGCCCCTTCTCCTGTCTCCTCTCTGGCTTCTCACATTTTGCTACTTCTGACTCTTTTTCATTCGCCTCACTTCCTACTCCCTTGGCCCCTGCCTGCACCTGTGGTTTCTGCATCTTCCTGGAGTAACTTGAAATTTCAGGTGAAATAGGATCAGAGTGTCGCTGGCAAATGACCAGAGCCACAGTACCTGCAGGTGAGGCTTGGAGGGTACAAAGCAACCGCAAACCCGGCTCTGCCCTTGCAGCCACAGAAACACCCAACAATGTGTTCCTGAAGTCTCCCAAGAATCCTGCTCCCAAGTCTAATGCCATTTGTTAATTTGCAAGGAGAAATGTGACTGTCCTGTTGATAAAGTCCCTACAGACCAACCCAGGAAGCCAAATTATAACCAAAAAGTTGCCTGATAAGAGTAGAGTCAGAACCATGGTGGTGGTGACTGGAACAAAAGTGGTTTCATTTCAACTGAATGATCATTAGATGATATAATGATATATAATGATCATTAGATGATGCAATGATATAATGATCATTAGATGATATAATGATCATTAGATGTATAGTGGGCAGGACTCTGTGCTGGTGAGGGGGGGGCCAGGAGAGGATGGTGCCCAGGTTTCAGGTAGGAACAGCTTGAGTGAACGGCCTCTCCTGGAGGTAAGGAGCCCTGGCAGAGAACAGAGGTAGGACGGAAGATGGCGCACTAGGCGTGAGTTGCATTTGTTTAGAACTCTGCTGATCTGGTTTATACTTCAGGCTCAGAAGACGAGTTTATTACTCTCAAGTTGTATCTGCAGTTCCCTGGAGGTTCTCCATGTTTGCTTGCCTGCTCTCACGACCTCGTTCAGGGTTCATTCACAAAAACTTCCTGAGCACCTGCTCTCCAGAGGCGGGCCCTGGGCTGGGCCCCCACGGGACTCTTCTCTCCTTTCCTTCAGCCCCTCAGGTCTCAGCGGGAAACTCTGGGAAATCTTCTAGTTATAGGGAAATAACTTGTGGTACAAGAGGTCTTCTCCCATCAGTTAAACTTTTACGTTGGCTGAAGAACGGAAGGGCAGAGGTTTCCCCGTGAGACAGCACTTCATCATTCACTAGTCCTACCAACAGCTTTAGGTGCTGACCATGTGCAACAGACCCCCTTGCTAGGCACATCTGTGAATATTTATTCGTCAAAAAATGTTCGCTGAGCATCTCCTATGTGCCAGACACTATTTTAAGTCCTTGGGACACGTCAGTGAACACAACAGGCAAAGGTCCCTGCCCCGGAGGGGATTTCCTTCTAGTGGGAGAGGGCAGACAGTAACGATATGCAAAAGAAACAGCAGACAGGTAGTGTGTTAGAAGACAGCATCAAAGAAAGGAAAGCACTGAGCAGGGCTAGCGGGCCGGGAGTGGAGTGGGGACAAGGTGCCTTATTAACAAGGGCGTGTGGGCGGGGAGGGGATATTTTTTTTAATTGGAGTCTACTAGCTTTACAATGTTAATTTCTGCTGTACAGCAACGTGAATCAGTCATATGCATACATATATCCCTTCCCTTTAGATCTCCCCCCTGCCCCCATCCCACCCCTCTAGGTCATCACACAGCACCGCTGTGAGCTCTGTATTGCTACACAGAGCTTCCCACTAGTATCTGCTTTAAATATGGGAGTATATGTATATCAGTGCCACTCTCTCAATTTGTCCCACCCTTTCCTTCTGTGGGGAGGTGATTTTTAAGGGAGGTTTAGAGGAGGTCAGACTGTTGGCCATGGGACGTGTATGGGGTGAGTACCGATGATGGGTGGGTCCCCGGGACACTGGGAGATGGCACGAGAGCAGGATGTTTACTGGGGGGCACTGTCAGGACTGTACCTGTCAGAGGGAGAGGCGGGTAGAACGTGGCAGAAAGAGAGCCTGAACCATGATACGATAGACAAAGTCCTCGACTGGCCCACGGCATTTCCCAAGGTGGACTGGCCCTTCAGGGGTGTCCCAAGTTGAGGCGCTGTCCGTTCTTGACCAGGCAGGAGAGGTGCTATAATCTCTGCAGGGCAGCTCCCTTTCACTGCAACCCAGGCCGGAGTGAGTCTCATCAGATAATCATACATCCTGGCTGCGGTGTTGAAAGTGAGCGGGGGGGCGGCGGAGCAATGACTTCATTACTGTGTGTTTTGTAAGGAAACCAAGGTTCAGAGCAGTTAAGGGACCTGAGGGAAGGCACACTGTTAGTGAGCAGCATACCTGTACTTGAACCCTGGCCTACCAGTGATGAATCTGTTGCATTGTCCGCTCCCTGCCTCAGAGCCGTCTCTTTTCAATCAGTAGGTGTCATTGCTGTATGAGCTGAGAGGTTGGATGCAGTAAGAAATAGGACACATTAGGGACTTGTTCTATTTCAGAAGTGCTGCTTCTTTTCCATCCTACCTATTTTCTAATATATATTTTTATAGGTAATATGCATTGTTTTTGTAATAAAAAAATAACAATATAAAAACACTGTGCCAGGAGCCTCTACATCTTTAAGAAAGTAAACGGCTTCTCCATCCTTGGCCAGAGCAGACACAGCCGATGTGGAAGCTGGTCCCTGGAGAGTGGTCTTTCCACTGTCATCTGGCAGAGTATCTCATTTTTCTCATCACAGATACCCCCGTGATGACCCGTTGTCTTCCCATCTCTCACCTCTCCATCTCCCCAAACAGATGCAGAATGTCATGTATGACTTGATCACAGAACTCAATGATCGGAGCGAAGACCTGGAGAAACAGATCGGCAGCCTGGAGTCTAAGCTGGAGCACCTCACCGCCAGCTTCAATTCCCTGCCCCTGCTCATCGCCGACACCTTGCGCCAGCAGCAGCAGCAGCTCCTGTCTGCCCTCATGGAGGCCCGGGGCGTCAGCGTGGCGGTGGGCACCACCCACACCCCACTCTCCGACAGCCCGATCGGGGTCAGCTCCACCTCCTTCCCGACCCCATACACAAGTTCAAGCAGTTGCTAAATAAAACTCCCCACTCCAGACGCATTACCCATAGGTCTTAAGAGGCAAATCAACTCTCTCCTGGTCACTTTGCCATCAAGGAACATTTCAGACCAGGGATCGTAAAGAAGAGACACCGAGCTAATTAACTAACTCATGTTCATTCAGCGTGCTTGGTTTGATATGCCTTGAAACCAGAAATCTAATCTCTGTTTAGGTGCCTCTACTTGGGAGCAGGAAGAGGAGATGACAGGAAGCGACGCCTCTGGCAGGGCCCTTGCTGCAGAGTTGGTGGAGAGCAGAAATCCACGTTCAATCTCAGGTCTTCACGTGGGGAGGGGTGGGGGTCAGAGGCACTGAAGGAGCCGACAGTGAAGCCAGCCTGGAGGTGGGCTCCGCTGGGAGGAGGGTGTGGTATCAGGCTTGGGAGATGGGTTCCTCACCCCTGGGTCCTCCAGCCCACTGCTTTCCTTTCCTTTTGTCTAAGGAAGCCCCCAAAGGACAAAAGTAAGAGAGAGCTGTCCGCAGCTTGCCAAAATAGATGTTCTTTCCTCCCATCCCTTACACAGTCATAAAATTTAGAGTGAAAGAAAAATTGATGAATAAAAAGCCAGACTCTCCATTCAATATTCATACTCACATAAGCCCATGTATTTGTAAGTGTTGGCATGCACACACACACACACACATCCTACATTCAACCCAGGTCTTTTCTTGTTTGCACTTGACCCAAGTAAAGAGAGACCTGCTACCTTACTCTGCACACAGTAGGCACTCTCTAAATGCACATTGAGTTGGTCTGAATCTGGTTGTGGGTGCTGTCAGTTCAGTGGGTTTGCCAGTGTTGCCATATTCTGAGCCTCACTGAAGATGCAGATCCCTTCAGATACAAAACAGGGTACACCATGCTTGCTCTGAGATGAATGACAAGCCAAAATTGGCATTCTGGAGAGATAAGCAGCCTTCTAAAAATAACAGCTTCTGCAGAGTTTTTTATCTTGTATCCAAACAAGCTGTGTTCCACAGGAGTGCATGATCAGGTGTATGGATATGGGGGCAGGGGAAGAGGGTCTGTGCACGCATGCACACACATGTGTGAACAGGACACCTTCCTACGTGTCCTAGGAAGGCAACCCCAGGACACCTTCATGAATAGAAGTATTGTCTGGGGGTTTGTTCAGTGATATTTATCCAGTAATAGTTTTCCAGCCCCAGATGTTAAGAGCACACATGTGTCACGGGCCTCACATGAGAGCTGGGAGGAGAAGTGAGGATGAGTGATCCAGGTGGTCCCTTCTATGTGACCTGAAACCACATCAAAGCGCAAGGTTTTGAAGATAAAGTGAGCCCTTAGGGAACATCGTGGGTAAGATAAGGTGACACAGATTTGTCAGTAGCCTATTCCTATTGTGCCACGTTTATCTCGGTGCAAAAATTATTGTGATACTTCTCCAACTTCAAGAGGCTTCAGAAACATCCAGATCCAGTGTATGACAGGAACTGTGAGGACAGGGCATCTGGATGCAAGATATTTTTCTCATACCACCATCTAACTATACGTAATGCTTGTGATGTGAAAACCATCCAACTGCTCATCACATTTCTCATTCTGAGGTCTTCTGCTTGTGGGGACTTAAATGATGCTGTAGGGAATATTTCATCTGTTTAGGGTAAAATGAAGGATGTCATCTGTGGTGTGGATGATTGTCCTGTGTATCACAGGACAATCATCCCCTTTCTGAAAGCAGAGTCTAGCTGTGGAGACTTCTGCAGCTCTGGGCCTGATCTTCTAAGGACAAGGGAATAATCAGACAGCAAAAGGTAGACAACCCCAGGAAGGCCACTCTTTCAGGATCTGGTCTCTTGTTAACTTTCTTCTTTTATCTTTTTATTGCTATTGCTCTTCCCTTGATGGCTTCATTTTTATCTCAATAACCCCTCTGAGCGTTTTCCTTGGTGGTTTTGTATACCTTAGATGCCACACTTGCTGGCTTTTTTTTTTTACTTGTTAGTTTACCTATTGATTAAAAGATCCATGTCTTTTTTTATGTCCCAAGAGAGGTGCTCCTGTTTTCAGTGACAGCTGAAAGTACAAACAGACAGATAAGCAGATGAAATAACCTTGTGTTTTCTTTGTGGCATTAGTTCATGTCACAGTGTGAAAAGCACTGACAGGTCAACCTGAGCGTGCCAGTCTCGATCATCTAAACTGCAGCCCTCAATTCTTGATTCCTAGTCACTCTTCCCATTCCCCAGGTAGCCCCATGATGTGCGTGTGTGTGCACATGTGCACATGTAGGGATTTAATTTGAATTTCAAACAAATGGCATGCAAGATTCCACTGCTACTCCTGCCGAAAAGGATTCTAAACTGCAGCCCTCAATTCTTGATTCCTAGTCACTCTTCCCATTCCCCAGGTAGCCCCATGATGTGCGTGTGTGTGCACATGTGCACATGTAGGGATTTAATTTGAATTTCAAACAAATGGCATGCAAGATTCCACTGCTACTCCTGCCGAAAAGGATGTGCAGACTGTCACTGACCCATTGTTGTCTATGGGTGGCTCTCCTTTAGCCCATCACTAATACTGTTCCCTTGGGCAAATCCTAATGACCAAGCTAGCAACACTAGCAAAGGGAGTGGCTGGAGATACTTTCAGTAACAGCAGTCACTGGTATCCTAGGAACACACAGGCGATTGTAGTGTGACTAGACCTATTGGTAGTGCAATAGCTAAATATGGTTTTTCTCCTTGGGAAAAGAGTACTTACTCTTCAAAAAAAAGAAAATGATTGAGTTCGCATGTCAACCCTCCAGTGGTAAATGGGATGCTGCTTCTCTGCGCTATTTCAGCTTTAGGTGAGGAAGTTGCCCATTCTCCTGCAAGTACAATCAACCTTTGATGACTTAGGTATTGATTATCCAGGATGTCACCCACCCATTTCCTTCCTACGGCCCTTCTTTTGGCTAAGTCCACTGTGCCTCAGCATCACAGTCAGATGGGAAAAGGGGTCAGGTGGGTTTTCGTGTTACACCTTCTTGTCTTGTAATTTCAGGTTTGGTGGTAGAGGAGATTTAATTATCTACTCAAGAGTTGGCTATATGGAAAAAAAAAAAATTATGGTAACTCCACTCCAGTACTGAACTGATTGAGTTCTTCCCCCTCCTGGAAGTCAGACCCAGTGGCCAAGCCCCTCCTATAATCTTTCTGTTAACTCAGTGTCAGATCAAAGAGTATACTCTGATATTCCCTAAAATATCTAGACACTTGAATTAAAAATATAGAGCCACCCCCTCATTGCTTAAGCCATATTATAGCTTCATGTACTGTAAAGGCAGGGATGTATATGATTACTTAAGACCACTAATCTCAGTGGGATTTCAGGACAGAACATCAGTTGGTAAGTTATACCAGACTAGGGGCTCACCCCTCCTTAGATTGAAGTCCAAATAAAAATCTGCATCATTGGATCAAAGGCCACATATGTGTGATCATCATCAATAAATGATCATAAAGTGTCTATGAACTGCTCTTGCCATCCTCATAATATGTAACTTCATGACATCATATCTCTAGAAAGGTATAATACAATGCAAAAGAGCAAGAGGGGTAAGGCCTTGAATCACCACTAACTTCTGACCTCAGCAAGTACCAGTGGTGTAACAATAATCTTGTAAGTGAGAGGGTATAGAAAATGTATTCACAAGTAAATTCTAAAGTGTTGAGCAAATGCAAACTGTTGTTGTATATTAAAGGCTGGGAAGAAACAATATTGAAGAAATAATGATTTTAATACATTTAGGGCTTTCCCCTTTGATATTTTATAATTTCTTATGAATAAATCCTGATGGAAGAGAATAAATCTAGAGATACAGAATCAGAATAAATAAAAATCTAACACTGGATCCACATCTTTGGCCAATGAATATAACCACCTCAGACCTCAATTTCTCTATACTTAAAATGAAGATAATAATTAATATTCTTAAGTGTGAAGTATTCAATAGATTTTAAAATGGAATCACTATTGTCAACAACACCAGCCCAAACCAACTCTGTCTAGTCCACACTTCGGTGTTGCCTCAGAGTGTACTCCGTAGTTACCAAAAAGTAATTCTTACATATTGACCTATGTGAAATTAGCAGGGAGAGAAGCATGGAATTAGCACATAGTCCCAAGACCTTCCTCCTCCTTCAGAGTGTACCTCATCAAACAGTGCACCCCAAATCAAGAATCAGTGTTTCATTCCAGAACCCATGATGTTGCTACCATCACAGTACCAAATTGAGACACTATGAAGGCATTGCACTACCAGTAGGTTACTGCTCTTTTAAAGTTACTGCTTTTAAATCGTAAAATAGGTCCCCAGTTATGCAGTCATCCCACTTCCCTAGATGCTGCTTAGAAGCAGACGAAGGCTCTGTCAGCCATCATTTTGCTGCCCCTATTGACTCTGCCCGCGTTCGGTTTCAGTACCTTAGACAGCTACCTGATGGCTTCCTGGTAGGCGGGAACAGCCTCTTCCCTTCCCATCTTTCCGCTACAGTCGGTCGGCTTAATGACACCCTGGACAGTATCCCTTCCTTCTCTACTGCCGCCAAAGTAAACATTATGGGAAGGGGATCAGTGATACCACTAAGAAAGGAATGTTACAGGGATAGCAATATTAAGTGTCTGCCTCTGGTGGTAGAATATAGGTGAGTTGCTCTTCATCCTGAAAGCTTGTGCCAAGCTGCATGAACAGAAATTAACACTAAACTCCTGTCAGACAAGTAATGCGTAGATTTTTACTAAAATAGACTGAAGCTTATTAAAAAGTTCTCAGTGGAATGGTATAGAAATATATACAGATAGAGAAAAAAAATAACTGTGATCTTTTTCCTTACACCGTTACTGGAAATGCCCAAATATGAACTGGAGTTCCCTCTGAACAAAACCATTATCAAATCGTCAACGTATGACCTCCAAATCTAGGTGCCAAGTGCCCTGCCACAGTTGTTTACACACCTGAGAAATATGTTCTGGAAGCTGTACTCTTGGGCTTGGACCATGTGTTGAGACAAACCAAACAGACGTTGTGACCAACCAAGCTGATGGAGGAAAAGCACAAAATTCAATACCAACCTATAGTTCAGATCCCAAAGAGATGCTGAATTTATAGCCAAAAAAAATGTGTTTTGACAAATCAAATATCAGTCTGATCGGAACAGCCAACATGAAAGCTCACACAGAAGGACAGGGAATAAACAACATTCTCTAGCTGTATCATATCGTCTCAGTGTTTGAACCTCAACCAAGACTGATCTACCTTCATCAGACACACCTTTTAATGGCGCAACAACTCAGTGTTGGCCCCAGACTCTCCATTCTGCACTGACCGGAAGAGAACAACAGAAGAGAGCAGCAGGATGTCAAGGGAGGAAAGAGATCCATGGCGAACTCAGAAACTGATGTGTTTATATTCAGAATCAGATGAGCTTCAATATGAATTTGCATCTTGCCTCTGTACTGCTTGCTATTTTTTAATGATAGGAGAAAGTATAAGTTTATTTTAAATATGAAATATATTGCTATATTAGAAAATATATTGTAACTTTCAATTAACATTTTGTATCAAACTAGTCTTTAGCAGGTACAGTGTCAACCTGCTCTCCCAACGACTGTTTCTGAGTACACATCACTGTTAGTGACTGCCTGACACCCAGACCAAGGGTCCTCAGCCTACTGAACTGCCATATTCTAATTCTCTGAGACCTGACTAATAGAGATAAAAGAACGTTATACCCCACTCAGAAGACTAATTCTACCCTAAATTCCTTCAAGCCATTTCAGAAGAGATTTTAAAAGCCATCACTCCTTTAGTTGCTGTGCAAAGCCAGTTTAATTAAAGGGCAGGCTCTTTCTATCTAAATGCAAAGGCCCTATTACTTAAATGATTTGTCTCAAACTCAGCCAATCAGTTTTTCCTTTGGCAATGGCAGAATGGCGCATAAGGAAGGGTCTTGTTCTCCTGTGACCCAAAAGATTCAGACTCCTAGGCATTGTAAGTTTCTCTGTGTCAGACTATAACTGGGATTGGAATTGCCTTTCCCTGGGGGCTCAGTGAGAGCCCAGTCAGTGGGCAGTTACGCTTTTCTGAGTTGGCTCCTTGAGGGAGCCAGGTTTCCACACATTTGAACTACAACATGGAGCACAGCTCCTAAGGGGATGAAGGGAGGAGGCAGGACATGCAAAGAGCTGGGCTTCCTTTTCTGCTAGTTTAGCTGGGAGGAAAGAAAGAGTTTCCATCAAGATGTTTTCCTTTATCGGCAAAACTGTGACAAATTTTCTACTTCAGCAAATACGATATCGATGTCCTTCTTTCTCTAATAGAGCAGTTGAGACACACGTGTAAAATTTTTCACTTCCTTCCTTTGGCCATGGGATTATTTGTAGATGAAAACAGGATGCATTTGGTCATAGAACGAAGGTTCCCTGGAATCAGTGGCTTGTTATCACATTGGTAAAATATTGCACAGGTGCACACCAAGAAGCGTCAGGAGAGAGTCTTCAACTGAGTGTGTCTCTTCCCTTCACAATCGCTGAAAATTCACACAGATGTACTGATGGTGCACAACAGTAGGTTTTCTCCTGGGAAAAAGGCTGGAATCCTCTCACACTTCCATTTTCTTTGAGCTTAAATATAGATAAGGCTGGGGGCTCAATGATGTTATTCATGTCATTCGAAAGAGAAATATCTAAATGCCCAGCTTCAATCTTCTCATGTGGCTGAGAGCTAACTTGGAGACACACTTTATTTCATTTTTATTCGTTAAGCCTTTTATTTTGTATTGGAGTATAGCCAATTAACAGTGTTGTGATAGTTTCAGGTGGACAGCAAAGGGACTCGGCCATACATGTACATGTATCCCTTCTTCCCCAAACTCGCTTCCATCCAGTTTCCCACATAACATTGAGCGGAGTTCCCTGTGCTATACAATTTGTCCTTGTTAGTTATCCACGTTAAGTATGGCCGTGTGTACCTGAACACACATTGTATTTTTATTGAGCTGAACTCTCTCAGTCTCTATATTGGTTCTCAGTTACATGTTTGGCTGAGCTCCATTAAAGCCATCACAACTCCAGGGCACCTGTTTTTAGCAAGTTACTCACTCACTTGGTAATGGAAATTAGTTTATTCTCAATTTTATAATTGACTGATGAATGTACTGGTGGTAATTTATTTGTCTCATAATACTTAAATGCAAAGGCCCTATTACTTAAATGATTTGTCTCAAACTCAGCCAATCAGTTTTTCCTTTGGCAATGGCAGAATGGCGCATAAGGAAGGGTCTTGTTCTCCTGTGACCCAAAAGATTCAGACTCCTAGGCATTGTAAGTTTCTCTGTGTCAGACTATAACTGGGATTGGAATTGCCTTTCCCTGGGGGCTCAGTGAGAGCCCAGTCAGTGGGCAGTTACGCTTTTCTGAGTTGGCTCCTTGAGGGAGCCAGGTTTCCACACATTTGAACTACAACATGGAGCACAGCTCCTAAGGGGATGAAGGGAGGAGGCAGGACATGCAAAGAGCTGGGCTTCCTTTTCTGCTAGTTTAGCTGGGAGGAAAGAAAGAGTTTCCATCAAGATGTTTTCCTTTATCGGCAAAACTGTGACAAATTTTCTACTTCAGCAAATACGATATCGATGTCCTTCTTTCTCTAATAGAGCAGTTGAGACACACGTGTAAAATTTTTCACTTCCTTCCTTTGGCCATGGGATTATTTGTAGATGAAAACAGGATGCATTTGGTCATAGAACGAAGGTTCCCTGGAATCAGTGGCTTGTTATCACATTGGTAAAATATTGCACAGGTGCACACCAAGAAGCGTCAGGAGAGAGTCTTCAACTGAGTGTGTCTCTTCCCTTCACAATCGCTGAAAATTCACACAGATGTACTGATGGTGCACAACAGTAGGTTTTCTCCTGGGAAAAAGGCTGGAATCCTCTCACACTTCCATTTTCTTTGAGCTTAAATATAGATAAGGCTGGGGGCTCAATGATGTTATTCATGTCATTCGAAAGAGAAATATCTAAATGCCCAGCTTCAATCTTCTCATGTGGCTGAGAGCTAACTTGGAGACACACTTTATTTCATTTTTATTCGTTAAGCCTTTTATTTTGTATTGGAGTATAGCCAATTAACAGTGTTGTGATAGTTTCAGGTGGACAGCAAAGGGACTCGGCCATACATGTACATGTATCCCTTCTTCCCCAAACTCGCTTCCATCCAGTTTCCCACATAACATTGAGCGGAGTTCCCTGTGCTATACAATTTGTCCTTGTTAGTTATCCATGTTAAGTATGGCCGTGTGTACCTGAACACACATTGTATTTTTATTGAGCTGAACTCTCTCAGTCTCTATATTGGTTCTCAGTTACATGTTTGGCTGAGCTCCATTAAAGCCATCACAACTCCAGGGCACCTGTTTTTAGCAAGTTACTCACTCACTTGGTAATGGAAATTAGTTTATTCTCAATTTTATAATTGACTGATGAATGTACTGGTGGTAATTTATTTGTCTCATAATACTTTTCTGCTACTAAATAGAACTGTCTCTTTTGGCTTTTCCTTCTGGCTGTTCTCAGACGAAGACTTCTATGTTTATAGAGAGTATTCTGATTTTTCTACTCAAAGTTGTTATTCCATCTAGAATTAAGAAAACCAATACAAATTCCTGATTTGGGGGAAATGGGGCCTTTGGACAGTAATTCAGGCATGTAGCTATATGCTGACAGTTGTAAGTCAAAGTGTAGTCCACAGATCGGCAGCATTAGCATCACTTGGGAACTCATTAGAAATGCAGAGTCTCGGGCCCCATCCCAGACCTACTTAATCATATTAGGCATTTTAACAAGGTCCCCATGTGGTATACATATTAATTGTAGGCACTGTCCTGACCACACAGCAATGGTAAATACCATTATTACTATTCAGAAAATCAAACTATTTCTTCCTTGACCCTCATGTATAGAATTATTTGATGAAGTAAAGGTCCCATAAGATCATAAAAACAAATGCACCTTAAAATTCCTCTTGAGGTCAGATAGCTCGAGTGGTATATACAAAGAAGCAGTCATTTCCCAGTCTTATTTTAAAAGGACTCGCTTCCTAGCCGTGAGCCATCTCAAAGCACCTTTTTAAGATTTTTGGTTTAGCGAATGCTGGCAGGGCCATCAGAATATCAGGTGGTTCCTCGGGCCAGGTCCCCTGGAAGGCCACCTGGCTCCCTGCTCAGCATAACGCAGAAATAGCTGCATCTGTGTTCCTCCCTTGAGAAACTCAGCATCCTACCAATGGGAACTCTCCTCCCTAGAGGAAACTAGCAAGAGAAGTTAATTTAACCATCTAGAAACATTCTTAATCTCTCTTTAAACCAAGTCTCTTATTCATTACACCAACCTGACACTCCAAGGTAAGCAAGGAAAGATGTGAATTGTGATATTGGTGCCATAAATTGATATGTACCCAGAAACAGTTATGTTCTGAATTAATGGCTTTAACCTGTTCATTGTAAAAAGTGCCTTGGACTTCAATCTAAAGAGGTCAGTATAAATATGTGTGTGTGTGTGTGACATATGTAGGCAAATATTTACATATTTATACATACATAGGTGCACACACATATACCCTGCACATTCATATATAACATATACATACATATATAAATGCTTCATAATATATCATATTGCTATTTGCAGCTCCATTTCTTTTGTCTGGTCCTATGTTTATTTGTTTAGTGAGACCTTTACATAGAGAGGTTCTATCCAGGACATTGATGTATTTTTTTGTTTGTTTTTTACTTTTTATTAAAAAGGTAAAGGATATAAAAAGTCAAGTGCCTGAAGGTTTTGAATGGAACTGTGGTCAACTTTCTCAGGTCGCCAAAAAGGAAACTGAATTTGCCTTCGGAAACCATTTTTCTGTTTCAGTGGCTTGTTGTTCTCCCTCTGCAGGCCTGCCTAAGTAAAAGTGGTTACAGTGATTTTGTAATTTCATTATAATCCGTTTTAACAGCAAACCTTTTGTTCACTCTAGTGCCAAGTTCTCTTCACACAGCAGCATCAGAAGGCTCTGGTCTTTATGAGCTAGGCACGGTTTTGTTGTCATCTGAAAGACTAAACTGTAGGAGATGGGGCTCAAATACCGCTTGGGTACCTCAGAGGTAAAAATTCTGCCTGCCAACCAAGACATGGGCTAGATCCCTGGGTCAGGAAGATCTCCTAGACAAGGAAACGGTAACCCACTCCAGTATTCTTGCCTGGGAAGTCCCATCGACAGAGGAGCCTGGCGGGCTACAGTCCATGGGGCACAAAAAAAGCTGGACATGACTTAGCAACTAGCCAAACAAAATAGTGCTTCCATTTAGTAGCACTCACAGAAGGACAAGCAGGAATTTCTCTCCCTGAACCAGGCGAGACTCTAAGATGGTCAGCCAAGGGACCCCAGTGAACTTTCTAGAGCTCCTGCTCCCTGCCTTTCTACAATAATACAGTCATCTGTATTGATCAGCCTGTCTACCAAAGGTCATCTCCTATGGTGTGATAGCTTTTAAGGGACCCACCTCTCTGGTTAGAAGCTCTCCAGAGGCCCAGGCAGAGCCCCATGGTTTCCATGGCTCTCTTCATGAGCTCAAGGAAACACTTGACTTCTTCACATCAACTAAATCTTCTCTCCATTTCCTTGCCCAAGTGCCAATGCCCTCATGACAGCCAGGGCCAGGCCAGAGAGGTAATGCCCATTCACGGTGTCAATCAGAAGAGACACTTCAAAATATCAGAGGGGCCCAGAAGGACAACCAGGCTCTCCAGGTGTCCCACTGCTACAGCCACATTTGTGGAACTGTCATTAAGAAGGCTTGGCAGGACTTCCCTGGTGGCTCAGTGGTAAAGAATCTGCCTTGTAGTGTGGGGGACGTGGGTTTTATCCCTGGAAGATTCCACTTGCGTGTGTTGCAACTAAGATCCGATGCACACAGTCAAGTTAATTTTTTTTAAAGGCTTGGCAAACCAAGTTCCCCAAATTGAACCCCCGTACCATACTGTTCTCCCCATGAACTTTTCTGCAGCTCCAGATAAAAAAGAAGAAAACGCAATTTAGGTACTTTCAAAACCAGTATCTAATATTTGAGGGTTTTTTCTCTGTTAAAATATTTTCAAAAAATATCTAGCTATATTTCTGTAGCCATTCATTACTTAAAGCTCTTTCCAAAATCCCTTATTGAAGTAATGCATTTACCAACCCAGTGATTACAACGATACTTCATACTTAAAAAAAATAATAACTTTCATCCAAGGACCTCAAATGTCAACAATTTAGTTATTGCCCTGTGAGGTAGATGACAAATATTATTCCCATTATTCAGGAGGGAAAATTGAGCTAGAGAAAACCAAGCAGCAAATGACTTATCAAAGTCAGGAGTTAAGCTGAAAATACAACCTAAGATTTTTCAACACATTTGGGAAAGAACTGAAATTAACGGCTCAAATTCTATTGCTGGCCACCTTTGTGAAGAAGACCAAGAATGTATGTCAACCACATGCCTAGACCCAGGCTTGCAATGTAAATGGTGGGTGGGTTTGGAGGTCTGGGTGGGAGACGACATCTCTTTCTTTGTGCAAAGTGTGACAGTTGTGCCACTGAGGGTGAGCTGAGTCTATGGCCTTGGCCTTTGCCACTTCCTCTTGAACTGAAGCTAGAGAGAAGGGGCATTTTAAAAATGTTCTGGTAAATGCTGATACAATACGATGGCATTAAATAAAAACAAGAAGGGAATTGACTCAAACACAAAACCAAAAGCGCAATGGCTGATTTCCTTTAATTTTATCTTCTTCCTTCCCTATGTTTGCAGTTGTGAAAACAGGAATTTTTAAAGGAGGAAATCTTAATTTAGATTGGAAACAGAGCCCCCTGGAGAAAGTTGCCTCTTTTCTTTAATCAAGGTCAGCATTGCCTTAGTGTTGATGGCGGTGCCTGACCCTGCCAAGAAGCGAACATGTGAACGGGTTTAGTATCTAACCCGGTTTTAACAACGTTGGGGAGAAAGTGAGAACTGTGCCGGAGGTAAGCGACTGTTATCAATGAGGATGTATAGACACACTGATGTGTGATAAAGTACGCTTGCAGCTATGTTCAAATAAAGGATCAGGCAGTTACACAGTATGGTGATTCCATTTATCTGAGCAGAGGCTCTCAGTCTTGGTTTCACACTAGAAGCACCTCAGAAGCTTTTGAAAACATTCAAGCCAGTGCCCCTGAGACCTGAGATTCAGAAGGCAGAGTCTGGGGTGGTGCCCGGAGAGTTTCCCTGAAGCCCCCAGGGGGTCTAAAGGGCTCTCAGAGTTGAAGGCTGATCCAGAGCTTGCTGAAGTGAGACCCCCGCAGGTGTCCAGCCTGGCCAGTGGCCCCCTCAGGGATCTCTACCCTCCCGAGTTGGCAAGGAGCCATTGGGGAGGGGGCAGAAAGGGCGAGATTTGTATTAAGATGGGGATTTGCTTGAAGCTCCATTCCTTTCATCCTGCCCTCGTTTCATTCCAGTTCTGGACCCATGAACCTGTGCTAATTTGCATTCAACTCTGCACATATTGGCAAACAATGCTGCCAGGTTATTATTCACTCAGTATTTCTCTGCCTGGCTGCTGCAGCCTTCTGCTTTCTCCTGACACACAGTCTGTCTGGGGCATAATATCTTTCTTTGGCCTTAGGTCTCTACGAGGATTCAGGGAAGGCCATCCCAACATTTTTCATTAGGCAAAAAAGATTGAACTTGAAAATAACACGTTGCCCTTGCTAGCAGATGTCTCATTAAACGTAACACAAAAACAGGGTAATCTGCCGTATGACACTCATGGATCCTTTCCTAACTATATTTAACCATTAAATAAAATGACTCCTATCTTAAAGAAAACTTGATCCGTTATTACATTATGCATAGTTATGAAAACTGGGGGAAAGGGACATTGGAACCCCAAAGTGGGCCCAGTTCTCAGAACGGGGGCAATCCCGCTAAATACAGGGCCCTCTGAGTAAGACTGCCCCCTGCAGGTAAGACGAAATACGCAACCAAGGGACTAGGGAAACGACACAGGCATCCGGGAAATTCGCGTCGTGTCCCTTGCCTGACACACAGGAAATGGAGGCGCAAGAGAGGCGACTGGCTCAAAATCGAACAGAGAACTTCTGCCTAATTGGGCAGAAACTGAACTGGAGCGCTGCCACCCCATGTTGAGAATGCCTTCTGTGCCGGTGTGGAAAGCTGAGGCCTGCCCAGAGCCTCACCACATTCTTCCTAGATTCATCCTCCTAGTCAGTTATCAATTTTGCAAATGTTAGCTAAAAATAAAATGCCCTGCTTCCCCCTACACATACGTGTTCACACACACACACCCCATATCATGTCTCTCACTGAAAACACAGACATGCATATTGTGACTGGCTAAATTAATTCATCGTGTATTTCATATTCCAGAGACGTTGATCATTTTCAATGTTATCTGCCTTTAGACAATTTCGAGCTAATACTTGCAAATCTACAAGAACCCCCACTGGTTAGGAGACATTAAATTAGATTATTAAAATGATGCAATTTTATATCCAGAATTACAGTGGATTATGCTAATGGTGGTCAAGGTTATTAATCTTGATTCCAGTCACTACTGCAAAGAGTACATGAACATTAGCCAAAATTAGCTTAATCTTTTTTTTTTGTAGCATGAATTTGAAATTTACACATTATTTTTTTCTGGGAACAAGTCACACTTAATAGCATCTCTTAAAATGCAATCCTGTCCCCTAGAAAACCAAAGGTGGAAAACATGAGTGCAATATGTTACTGCTGCCTACAGGCCATTTCCTCTCTGCTTAGGTAAAGCTGCTTTCCAAATCTGTTCTGCCTCCTACTTTCCTACACTGGGGTATCACTTAAAAGCCATCAAGTATTTCTCAAGAAAGAATACATATAGCAGTGGGGCACCCACACCCCAGTCACTCATCAAGGGAAATGTCAGGTCTTCTGTAAGCTCCTGTACACCGTGATTCAATTGCCCTTTCTTCTAACACCCTCCTCACCTCCCACCTCTTGGAATGAGAAGGTAGATACATAGCTCTGCCTGAACATCAGAAATTAGGAATCCTAAGAGATTTATATTTAAGATTTCCTAGGGAATGTTTTTCCTCGGGATGACAATGCAATGTTTACTTGACTCAGAAATTCGGGAAGCTAAGATCCTGTTTGGTTTTGGTTCAGATGAGAAAATAATCATCTAGTATTGCCTGAACATCCACAAGAGGGGCTGATGTCTTCGGTTCTCTTTGAGAAAAGTGGTGAAAGAAAGCTACAGGGGACAGTATTCATTACCTCCAGGACATCTATTCCCTCCAGTCCTCCAGCCCATGGTACATGGACTTTAATTTGGTGAATACACACTTCCCTATCTCCACTATGCATTTGGGTAGAAGTAATTCTTTTTCCAGACCTATGGTAGACCAAGGCAGGCTAGGGCAATTAGAGGAACTCATCACTCTCCCCAAAGATGGGCACATGGCCCAAATTAAGCCAACATGAGCAAATAAGTCTCAGAGTGAGGGCTTAAGCAGAAGCTATCAGAAAAAAACACAGTCTTCCCCAGGAAGGTGTGGTGTACAGATTTCGTCAGGAACTGATGTCCCCTTTTGTTTCACGAGGGAAGAGGGTGGGGTTGTCAGGGGCCAACACATGGGACATGAAGCCAAAACCACAGAAGGCAGAGAGGAGAGGAAGAGAGAAACGGGGCCCTTGGTGCCATGGACTCTTCTAATTACCTGAGCTGGTAACTTTGCTTTATGATGAAGTTTGCAGGTTTATGATGAAGCTTGAGGGATTTTCAGCCACATTCAATGTAAAGAGTCCTTGTGGAGAAGAACCAATCTTCAGTGCACGTCTGATTCCCCAGAGGAATAACCAGAATGAGAATTAAATGGAAATGCTTATTCAGTACTTCTGACATTTAAAAAGTTTTAGTTCAGCTCAGTTCAGTTCAATCACTCAGTCATGTCCGACTCTTTGCGACCCCATGAATCGCAGCACGTCAGGCCTCCCTGTCCGTCACCATCTCCCGGAGTTCACTCAGACTCACGTCCATCGAGTCCGTGATGCCATCCAGCCATCTCATCCTCGGTCGTCCCCTTCTCCTCCCACCCCCAATCCCTCCCAGCATCAGGGTCTTTTCCAATGAGTCAGCTCTTCTCATGAGGTGGCCAAGGTACTGGAGTTTCAGCTTCAGCATCATTCCTTCCAAAGAAATCCCAGGGCCGATCTCCTTCAGAATGGACTGGTTGGATCTCCTTGCAGTCCAAGGGACTCTCAAGAGTCTTCTCCAACACCACGGTTCAAAAGCATCAATTCTTCGGCGCTCAGCCTTCTTCACAGTCCAACTCTCACATCCATACATGACCACAGGAAAAACCATAGCCTTGACTAGACGGACCTTAGTCTGCAAAGTAATGTCTCTGCTTTTGAATATGCTATCTAGGTTGGTCATAACTTTTCTTTCAAGGAGTAAGCGTCTTTTAATTTCATGGCTGCAGTCACCATCTGCAGTGATTTTGGAGCCCAAAAAAATAAAGTCTGACACCGTTTCCACCGTTTCCCCATCTATTTCCCATGAAGTGATGGGACCACATGCCATGATCTTAAAAAGTTTAAAACACAAAAACTAAATAGGATAACAAGAAAATTGGAAAATGCCAAAATTGACTCTAGAGTGTACCTCGACCAGGGTATAAGGGTGATGGAAGAAGGAAAGATACAGAATGAGATGCTATTTCATTAATCAGCCAGGTATTCACAGAAAGAAGAGACTAAACCAGACCGTGATTCATCAGTCAGGTCGGGGAGAGGAGTGCAGTAAAAGCGACTTGGGTTATCACTTGGAAGGAAGGTAAATATCGATAACTTCAGAGTTAGACAATTAAAATTATAATCAGTTATAGAGTTGAAACGGAGCCTGTAACTTCCAAATTAGTAGAGGTTGAAAAGCTGAGGGGGAAAAATCAATTCAAAAGGAGGAAAAACACAGAAAAGATGGAACAAATTGAAAGGACAAGGGACTTCCCTGGTGGTCCAGAGGCACTCCCAGTACAGGGAACCCCGGTTCAATCCCTAATCAGAGAACTAGATCCCACAAGCTGCATATGAAGGTCCCGCATGCCACAACAAAGGTCGAAGGTCCCACAACAAAGACCTGGCTCAGCCAAATAAATAAATAAATATTTTTAAAAGGACAAAACAAAATGGAATGAACATATCTAAGTATTTCCATAATCATGACAAACTAACAGACTAAATGCTCTAGGCAATAGAAAAGGATTGTCAGACCCAATGTTTTTAATCACCCAGATATCAATAAATGCTATTTATAAGGGATGCATCTAAAACATGAAGACAAATAGAACATACAAAATTTAAAAGCTACACCAAGTATATTCTAACCAAAACAAAGTGGTGTAACTATAAAAATATCATGGGGAAATATAATTTAATGTAAAAAGCACTGAGTTCACCAAGAAACTATAACAATTCTGAATTTATATATTTAGTCATTTGGCCCCAAAATACATAAAGCAAACATTTGTGGAACTACAGCAAAACACAGACAAGCCCACAATTATAGTGAGAAAATGTAACACATCTCTCTGAGTAAGGGAAGATCAAACAGGCAAAAAAAAAATCTGAAAGGATATTGAAAAAGTGAATGACTTAATAATCATAAAATTACACCTTTTCCTAGTATGTGGAACATTAATGAAAATCAACCATTTAATGAGCCATAAACACATTTTAAGGGACTGGTACCATACAAACAAGGGGCTTTCTCACTGGCTCAGCAGTAAAGACTCTGTCTTTAATTCAGGAGATACGGGTTCAGTCCCTGGATAGGGAAGATCCCCTGGAGGAGGGCATGGCAACTCACTCCAGTATTCTTACCTGGTGAGTCCCATGGAGAGAGGAGCCTGGCAGACTGCAATCCGTAGGGTGGCAAAGACTTGAACACAACTGAGGTGGCTGAATACGCACACACGCACCGTACAAACATTCTCTGAGTACAATGTAATATATACTAAAAATCAGTAAAAAAAATTCTAACCAAAAGAATGTCCTTTGGAAATGAAGAAGCATACTTATGAATAATTCATGAGTCAAAAAATAAATCATAATATAAACTTTCAAATATGTAAAACAGAACTTTAATGAAAATACATTTCAAAATTAGTTGAATGCCATTTTATTAAAGGCAGAATGAGCAAATAGAGACAAGAGCAGAAATTAAGTAGAAAATAAATATATATCAGATAAGACTTTTAAGAATCCAAAAGTTGATCCTGTGAAAAAACAATTAAAATTGATAAACCTCTAGCAAGATTGAACAAAAAAAGTCAGAGAAGGAAGGGAGGAGCAGGAGAGAGAGAGAAAACAAAGCAATCTTAGGAATGATGCTATAATCACTGAAAAGATAATAGGAGGCTATTTGGAAATAAATGGAAAAATAGATTTCTATTAAAAAAATCTACTTACCAAACTTGACTCAAAAAAAATAGTTAAAAAATAGAATAATCATAAAATCATTAAAAATAAGTAAGTAAATGGTTCAGGTTTTCCCACAAAGAAAATGCCTAGCCTGGATGATTTTAGTAGCAAATTCTATCTAATATTCAAGGAGCGAAATAATTCCAATCTTAATACACTTTTTCCAAAGCATAACAACAACAAAAAAAAGGGCTGTTCTCCAAATCATTTTATGAGGTTAACACAGCATTGATATCAGAACCGTAAGGACAGTACAGGAATGGGAAACTATAGACCAGTTTTATTTATGACTTTAGATGCAAACATCCTAAACATACTATTATCAAACTAAATCTAGAAATAAATGGGGGGGAAATACATAATTAAATTGTCCCCAAAATGTTTGCTTAATATTAGAAAAATAATGAAATTTGCCACATTAATAGATCAAAGGATAAAGATCATTTAATTATAATAGATTCTAAAAGAATTTAATTAGGGACTTTCCTGGTGGCCCAGTGGCCAAGACGCTACCCTTCCGATGCAGGTTTGATCCTTGGTCAGGGAACTGGATCCCACCTGCTGCAACTGAGAATTCACACGCCACAGCTAAGAGTGCGTGTTGCTTATTGTTTTAGTCACTAAGTTGCGTCCTGCTCTTTTGGGACCCCATGGACTGTAGCCTACCAGGCTTCTCTGTCCATGAGATTTCCTGGGCAGAAATCCTAGAGGGAGTTGCCAGGTCCTTCTCCAGGGGATCTTTCTGAACCTGCATCTCCTGCATGTGGCAGGCAGATTCTTTACCGCTGAGGCTCCAGGGAATCCCTAAGGATTCACATGCCGCAACTAAAAAGATCCTGCATGCTGCTGCAAAAGGTCCCAAGGCCCCGGGCACAGCCTAGTAAATAGATGAAGAAGCATTTTTAAATAAATAATGACTTTAAGAGAAATTAATATCAACAGTGGTTAGTTAAAAACAAAACACTGAGAAAATTAGGCATGAGTTTGCGCAAACTCCGGGAGATAGTGAAGCACAGGGGAGCCTGGTGTGCTGTAGTCCACTGGGTCACAAAGAGTCAGACATCATTTAGCAGCTGAACAACAGCGATCAGTCCATGATTCATGCCTTCGTATGCCCTTCACCTCGTGAGTGTGGGTGGCACTTGTGACTTACCTGTAGCCAACAGAAGGTGGCAAAGGTGGTAAGATGTCCCTCCTGTGGTTATGTCCACCCCATCCTAGTGGACTGAGAGGTTCTCCTGGTGACTTTGAAGAGGCAAACAGACATGTTCTCAGCTGCCCTTGGAAAGGGTTCTGTGGCAAGGAGCAAGTGGCCTGTCAGACCTGAGGGCAGCCAATAGCGGGTAAAAAGCCAGAACTCTCAATCATGCAAAGGAAAGAATTCTGTCAGCAGTCTGAATGAGCTTTGAGAAACGATCCTTCCCCAGTTGAGCCTCCAGATGAGACTGCAGGCTAGCTAGCAAGATGATTTACCCTGTGAGACTCTGTACAAATGACCCAGCTAAGCCGTGGCTGTACCCTTGACCCATGGAAACTGAAATAATAGATATGTGTTGTTTTGAACAAATTGTTGCACAGCAATAGAAAACTAATCCAAAGGGAACTTTCTTAACCCAATAAATGATATCTACAAAATAATCTCTTCCTAAAGCACCCGCCACACTTAATGGTGAAATCAAGATCCCTGTTATTATCCTCTGCAGTAGAATTCCTAGCAATGCAATATCTGTAGAGAAGAGGGAAGGGAGCAGAAAGTAAAAAAATTTTGTCATTATTTGCAGCTGATATGATTGTCTGCTTGTCTACCCCCCAAATATCTGAAGATAAACCATTACAGATAAATTAACAAATCATTAGAGATAAGTTAATCAGACAGCATGGTTGCTGGATACAAATTCAATCAAAAAAATTATTCTTATTGATACCTTATCAATAAGAAGCTAGGAAATGAAATTTTACAAAAGCAACCATTTATAATGGTATCCAAAAATATTAAAAATCTAGCAATAGACCAACAATATATATTAGAGTTTTAGAGAGACAATTATGAAATGTTATTAAAGGACAATAAAAAAAAACTTAAATGGGAAAATATTCAAGTTCGGGATTGCAAATATGTTTATTCTCCCCCAAATTAATCTACAGGTTTTTGGGTATGTGTGAAACATGACAAATTGAATGTTAAATTGATACAGAAACAAAGAGGTCCTGATATCTGTGAAGGAGAGCAGGTAGGAGGACTTGCCATATATGAAGAATGTTTGTCATAAAGCTCTCTTAGTTAAGGTAATGTGGCCTTCGTGTAGAGAGAAAGACAAATTAAACAATGACACACAACTGAGAGCTGACAGGCAAACACACATTTTTGGAAATCTGATCTATTATAGAGATGGCCTTGTAAATCAGTTGGGAAAAATGGACTATTCGCGGAACAGCCCTGAAACAATGACTATTGCATGAAACAATTCATACACAAAAATTAATGCTGGTTGAAATAAAAACATAAAGAAAAACATGGCACTTTCAGAAGACAGTAGATATCATTCCTTAAGCAAGACTCCAAAAGCTCAAACCAAGAGAAAATGACTGACAAATTAGAGTATATTAAGACTTTCTATCCCATATTTTTTTTAAGTGAGAAGGGAGTTACAACCTGTATGACAAAGTCACACAAACCAAAGTGGCAGGGGTGGCAGGGGGAGGAAGAAGAAAGAAGCATGAATTTCACAGAAAAAGGAGCCACAAATGTCCATAAACATATTGCAAATGTGATCAGCTTCCAGTGATCAAGGAGATGCAAACAAAATCACAAGTTACTATCATACCCACTAGAGTGAAACTGAAAATCAGTTCCTAAGGTTATACGTGTGTGGGGCAACAGAAACTGTCACTCACCACCACTGGTGGGAGTATAAATTGGTGTAACCACTTTGGAAAACAATTTGTCATTACTTAGATTGGTTGAGAATGTGTATATCCAATGACCCAGTATTATTTGTAAAACAAACAAGCAAACGAAATGCCACCGGCATCAACCTCAAACAAGAATAGAATGAGCAGAAAAATTATGGAGAGTCAGTCACATGATGGAATATTATGCAGCAGTGAAAATGAAATCAGTGAACTACAACCATGTACACTGGTGAAAATGACTCCTGGTCACATAATATTAAGAGGGGAAACAGCCCAGGAAGAATACACACCGTATGTGCCTGTGATATGATAGTCAAAACCAAGCAGAACTAAATGATATCCTTCTTAAAGATACAGACATTGGTGTGACATGGGGAAGAAGGGAGGATGGGGGATGGGACTGAAGAGGGTGTCAGAGAATTCTAAGCTTCTCAGAGGTTAAAGCGCCTGCCTCCAATGTGGGAGACCCGGGTTCGATCCCTGGGTCAGGAAGTTCCCCTGGAGAAGGAAATGGTAACCCACTCCAGTATTCTTGCCTGGAAAATCCCATGGACGGAGAAGCCTGGTAGGCTACAGTCCACGGGGTCGCAAAGAGTCGGACACGACTGAGCAACTTCACTTCACTTCACTTCAAACACTTTCTATATTTCAATCCAGGTAGATAAGATACAGACGTTCATTTTATTATTCTTCTTTAACCTGTACAAAGCGTATTCATACATTCTTCTGTATACCAATTATGCCTCATAGTTTTTCAAAGTTGTTAATAAAGCAGCACCCAGCATATCTCAGCTTTTTCCTCTGATCTAGTACAGCTGGCTGGCATTACAGGCAGTAGTACCACCTAAGGTGGGCTTCCCAGGTGGCGCTAATGGTTAAGACCATGTTTGCCAATTCAGGAGACATAAGAGATGCAGGTTTGATCCCTGGGTCAGGAAGATCCCCTGGAGGAGGGCATGGCAACCCACTCCAGTATATTTGACTGAAGAATCCCATGGACAGAGGGTTAGTCCATAGGACTGACTGCAAAGAGTCGGACACAACTGAAGCAACTTGGCATGCGTGCACGCACCCTCTAAGGTAAGTAGAAGGAATGCCCCAACATTCAGGAAAGCAGGACAAAGCTTAAGGTACACCCTGGAAGCCTCAAATGGGGTTTCAGACTTTAGGAAACAAAAGAGATGCCCATAAATGACATCCATACTTCTTCAGTTACCAACAGAACTTTTATCCAGAGAACTTTGACCTTGAGCATGTGACAGACACTCCTGAACACTAAGGAGGAAGGAGAAAGCAGTCCTTACAGGTAACAAGAGGAAGAGAAACCCTGCGAAAGGATGTCTTATTTAGTCAAAAACAACTTAAGTACCCAACAGCTGGATTTAGAGTCATCTAGCCTGGGTTTCTTATGCTGACTTTGGTGCTTATAGCTGGTGACCTTCTGTGAGATGGAAGAGCTCCAAGCTTCAGTTTCCTCATCTGTAAAATGGGCACAGTAATAGTACTCCTGCAGGAGAGCTGCTATGAAAATTAAATGTGGTAACCTATGTGAGGTCACCTCCCACACCACACAGGGCTAGCCCAGATTCCTGCTGCTTGTGTGGAGTCGCTTATTTTCAAGCTCGATGTTTTACCCAGAGGGAGCTGACTTACACAACCATTGCTTCTTCCCATCTAATGATGGTGCTTTCTAACCTCCCCCATGCCTAGATTCACCCGACTCCATCAGCATAAAATAAAGAGGGCTGGAAATCCCGACAGAGTGTCCCAGGGGCGGCAAATCAAGAATGCAGCTCACACGACTCCTACTACACCCGGGAGTCTAAAGCACATTATTCACTGTGATTAAAAAGAGGCTTGACTGCCTCCACCGCGCAATCTTGTCAATCCTCCCAATCATCAAGAAATCGTAAGGACTGACAAATATCTCCTCCCAATCTCATTTTACAGAGGTCTGCAGTTCTTAAGGGCATGCAGAGGGAGGCAGGGATCATTTGGGAAACCCAGGGGCCACGGGAGGCAGCAGCTTCGAGTTCCTGCGGGGAAGGATGCCCCCGGAACCTCTTCCTGCTGCATCGCATTCCCCTTGTCCCCACGCCCGTTGCCCGCCGCGACTCCCCTGCCCGGTTCCCGCCGCAGCTGAGCGCTCTTCTGCCTCCCTTTTGCCACCTTCCACCCGGGAAGGCGCAGCGATCGATTCAAACCCTTATCGAGCCTCCATGTCCTCTGCTGTGAAAACACTCTCTTCCTCCTTTTTCTTCCAAATGAGGTAAGTCAGTGAAATAGTGGCCACTTCACATTTTCGACAATCTACTCTCTTCTCTCACCAAAAGCGCTAAGATGCTTCTAGCTAAATCAATTATAAATTGTGATCTTCCTTTTCCTTCAATATGTCAAAATTCTTGAAATCAAAAAGGCGAGCTTTTAAATAAAGACCATGTGGAGAGCAAATTAGGCTCTGCCCTGCATGGAAATTCTTCAGTCTCCCTGTCTGTGAGCTCGAGTCTATATCCCTCTCTAATCCTTGGCCCACTGTGACCCCAACCCACCTTCCAGCCTCCTTCCCTCTCTCCCTGTCTTGTCCTTCCCCATCCTCCCTTCCTCTCTCCTTCTGTTCGCCTGTCTCACACTCATGCACACACAGCTGGGTTTCATAAACCTGAGTTTCGTGTACTTGTGTTCCCTAAGGGTTTACACGTGTTCTCCTCCTGCTGGAGAGCCCTTACCTCCATTTTGCCAAGAAAATTCTGCCTCATGCTTCAAGACTCGCTTCGCTAAAGCCCTCTCCATCTCCCTCACTCTAAGGATAACAGCCCTCATTTGTCTAAACTCCTATTGGTTTTCAACCTGCACATCAAGATCACCTGGAGAGCTCTCTAAAAATACATATTCCTGGACCTCATCCCAGACCTTCTAAGTCAGATTCTCCCCGGTGGGAACAAAGCATTTGAAAGCCTCACAGGTGATGCTAATGCACGGCCGTGGCTGAGAAGCTGCGCTGTGTAACAGCTGAGATCCTGGGCTCTGGAACCAAAGGATGTAAAGCCTGGCTCTGCTACTAACTGGCTGCCTGACCTTGGGCAAGTCACTCAGCTTCTCTCTGTTCCATAAAATAGGCACAACAGTAATAATGGTGTCTACTTCACAGCGTTGTGAGTTTTTAGTGAGCTAATACAGGACAACCACGTGGCACCGAGTCAGTGTTTAATTGGTGTTAACTATTATGTGTTTCTGGCACACACTTCACATAATCTTCACAATAGCCCTGAAGGATAGTTATGATTAATCATAGTTTAAAACGCAGCTTAGAGAGAAAAAGAAGCCTAGGGTTCATAGCCAGATCTAGGATCTAGGACCAAGTCCACCCTTGGATCCTAGGTCAGTTCCCATGAACCACGTGGCACTTTACATGTGTGGCGAGCAAGTCACACTGAAATGGCCTTACCATTTGGATGGACCACTTAACACTGGCTGTTAAATTCTGTGTAGCTGGGATCCATGTCTTGGGCATCTTTGTATCCCCAACACCTAGCACAATAAATGCCATCTTGTCGGCCTTCCATTAATATTGGCTGAAATGTGAATTAATAAGAAAAGAAAGCAGGGAGGGGAAAAAAAAAAAGAAAGCAGGGAGGGAGAGAACCTGTCAAGAACAGTGGTCCGAGTCTCTGAGCAGCTCCCCAGGCTGGTACTGGGCCACACACCACCCTTGGGAGGATGTCTTCACTAAGATTTATCTCCTTCACAAGGAATCCGGTGGCAAGGATAGTAGTCTCCCTATTTTACAGGTAAGAAAATGGAGGCAAAGAGTAGTAATGGATCATGAATCTCTTGACTTCTTATCTTTTATTTACCCTCTTCTCTGTGTATTTTAATGTAGTAAGTCATTTCCAAATCATCTATGAAAACAGTACATAAGTCAATTAACAAAACTTTGTCATTGATGAATTTACCCAAGTTTACCTCCTTGAGAGAAGGGGTAGAAGTCTGAAATTCCTATTTGCTGATGTCCTCTAATTAACAGAAACATTTGTGATGCATTCGCCATGGGGTCTACCTCTGGGAAAGCTTGAAGAATATATGTTCGTTTGGGGTTTTTTTAAGCACACGTGTCAAATGGAGAGGCACATGGGTGAGCTGTGGGTCCTCCACTCACCCAGGGGTTCCCAGAGGAGTAACTGGTCAAGGGAGCAGCAGCAGAAACCGAATTTAACAAAGAAGTTAAAGTCATGTGGAAGGCATGTGGCCTGAGCTCCCTCTCGCCGGGAGAGCAGCAGTGGCCTTCACCTGGATCTGGAAACAGAGCCTGGGATACTTGCCCCAACCAGCAGAGCTGGAGCGAGGTGATGTGCCCCAGGGGCCTGTGCTGGAACTTGGTAGCAAAGAAGGAAGGAGCCGGAGTCAAGCCCACACCCGCCACCATCAGCGCCTGTGAAGGCCATGGTTCCCAGTCCCCTGAGGGTGTGTTCAGTTGCTTCAGTCATGTCCAGCTCTTTACGACCCCGTGGCCTGTAGCCCACCAGGCTCCTCTGTCCGTGGGATTTCCCAGGCAAGAATACGGAGCGGGTTGCCATTTCCTTCTCCAGGGGATCTTCCCTACCCAGGGATCGAACCCAGGTCTCCTGCATTGGCAGGTGGATTCTTTGCCACTAGTGCCACCTGGAAAGCCCTCCCAATCTTCAGACCATCAAGTAGTATTTTTGCTTTGTGTGGGATAAGCTTCTCGGTTTACAGTCTTTCGTTCATAGCATTCTGTTCCTCGGAAGTCTCTACTTTCCCGCTGTGGGCTCACACTCCCTGAGAAGTTCAGTGTGTCAGGGTGAAGGGGCTGAAGGTCAGCCCTGGACCTGTGACCCTCCCGGCGGGCTGCAGTGGCTGGGGCAGGCTGGGAGGATAGGTGACTCTCCTCGGGACACACAGGCTGTCTCCAGTCCCGCTGTTCCCAGCCCCCTGCCAGGTGACCCCATTGCTCAGGGAGCCACTCAGTGCCCCAGACAGAGGCACCTCTCTTTCCCAGGTGCCTGATGCTTTGGGGGGAAGGTGATAGAAGGAAACATTGAGGAGCCCTCAGGTCTGGAGCAGGCTCTGAAAGTTCCTATCACACAAATTACTGTAACCAAGTTTCCTCTTAGAAATGTGGACTGCAGGCAGCAGGTGAGACTCAGCCGGGATTGGAGGGAGTCAGCATGGCGGGATTGCACCACCCAGCTTGCCCACCTCTGCCCCTCCATGGTCTATTCCTAAGGCCTTTGGTGCAGCATTTTAAAGGCCAGGTTGAACAAGACTGTTCAGTTTGAACCAGACAGGTGAGATCTGACTGTCAAGGAGAAGCAGGAACCAAGAAGGGGCCTGGCCAACGGAAGGGACCATTTTGTTCGGCTAGACTGGCAGGCTCGGCTTGAGTTGAGGTCATCTCTCATTTCCATCCTCCTCCTCCATGTCCCACTCCTTCTCCACAAACATTTAGAATAAACTCCACCCTTGCCTCTGAGAGATCAGGTTTAATTTTTTTCTATAAAATCGGGGGGAGTGTGTTGGAGGCAAGCTATGTCTGAGTAATAAATACAGACTAGATCATCATACGCTGACACATCGGGGCCACAGCGATGGCTGGAACCTGTAGCCGAGTCATTAATTTGCTGATTCAATTCTGGAAGAAGCCCACCAGCTTTGACTTCCTCATTAATTTCCGTAGACAAACTGCGTCTTCTATCTCCATGGGCAAGCTAATGGATTTGATAATTACTTACTTCTGCCTTATTTTCCCATCCTATTCTAGTCTCAAAGTTGGGAGTTTGGTGATTAAAATATCTCTAACATCAATATTTTGTTTCCAAAGACATTTGAATTTTAAATGAATAGTGCAAAGCTTCCGGTACCTTCATACACAAGTGCACCTGTTTATTTCAGCTTGGCAGTTTTCCTGATTACTTTTGTACCAGAGGAATTGCAAAGATTAAGTGTTATTGCTAAACTCTTAAAACTTAAAAGTATTACACTGGTAATGGGTATTGTTTCATATTTTTTGGAGCCTTATTATTCTGAGAAGGGCTTCCCTGTGAGCTCAGCTGGTGAAGAATCCGCCTGCAACACAGGAGACCTGGGTTCAATCCCTGGGTTGGGAAGATCCCCTGGAGGAGGGCATGGCAGCCCACTCCAGTATTCTTGCCTGAAGAATCCTCATGAACAGAGAAGCCTGCCAGGCTACAGTCCATGGTGTCACAGAGTCGAACATGACTGAGCGACTGAGCGCAGCACAGCACATGATTCTGAGAAACTCCCAAAGTACAGATTCATTCCCTTTCTCTTATAGATGGTTCAGTGAGCAGAGCAAGGGTTTGGAGTCAGAATGACCAGGGTTCGTATCCCACCTCTCCACTTACTAGGACGTATCAGTTATTTCAACTTTTGGACCTCAGTTTTCTCATCTGCAAAATGGAGAGAGCATGTGAAACAGCTGCTGAAGATCAAGTGTGATTGTTTAAAGCAATGATTTCCTGGACCAGTGGTATCAACACGACCTGGAAGTTTGTTAAAATGCAAATTCCCCAGCCCCATCCCAGACCTACTGAACCAGAAACTCTGGGAGTAAGGTCCAGCAATCTGTGTTTTAACCAGTCCTCCAGGTGATTCTGATGCCCACACAGGAATGAGAGCCCCTGGTTTAAAGCACAAAGCATACAGCAAGCACCCAAGAGTTCCTTTTTCCTTTTTCCTCTTTAAATAGCAACAGTTCTTTGCATCTAATGACTGTACGTGAAATGAGCTAGTGATTTCAGCCTACCTGCTCAGTTTTAACTAACACAAACCCTAGACCTAAATAGTCCTTCGAGGATGGATGCCCACAGTCCAATAATATCCTGTAATTCAGCTCAAAGAGGTCATCTTCCAGAAAGCCCACTGGGGAGAGGCTAGGCAGATAACATTGTGCATTATTTTGTGGAGGGGTTCTTCGCAGGAGCAGACCCAAAGACTGTTTTCATTTCACGAAGAAACCAGGTACTTTCCAATTCCCAGACAGCCAGGCCACTGGTGGGGCTGGAGCCTTGACTAAATGCTGCCATCCTGTGGGCAGAAGCAAGACACAGTGTATGACCACCTGGCCATCCCGCCAGCACTGGCTGGGCATCTGTAACATACCAAGCCTGGACACGGGTCCAGACAGTACAAAGGCATAGACACCGAAGCCCCTGCCCTGAGGAGACTGCAAGAGACTAGTGATTAAGATGAGACTGCAGACAGATAAGGAGGTAGCCGGAGCCCATAGGAGCGAGACACTCACACATAAGTGCCTGAAAAGACTGATTTAAATATGCAATCTGTTCCCTAAGGGCAGCAGAGAATTTGCAGAACTATTAATAAATTTTCACAGAACAACAAATATACGGGTTTTTTAATGAGAAACTAAAAATTAAGAGTGACTTAAAAAAATGCTATTCAAAGGCTCCGTTTCTAATTATAGTCTCCTAATGGAGAAAACATGGAACGGCTTCATTTCTCCTGATATAACAGACGCTCAGTGAGAGCTCCCATTGATAAACTGGTACTCTCATTTGTATCTGTTCACACTGCATGATTTAAAACTCTGGGAGGATATTTCATTTTAGCACAAAATACCATCTTTTGAGCAAATGCAATTAACTTAAATTCTATATATACCTAATTTAGTCTTTCAGATAAGTAAAAAATACTATCTACCAAAACAAGAAATTGTCAGAAAGATTTGGAAGGCAGCTTGAAAGCACTCCCAATGGACAAATCCAGAAAAATTAGGGCATCAAAATAAATAATGAAGTGACAAATTACAGCCTATTGAGTAAAATAGGAAATATGACCCTGTACTAATGTACATAAATTAATAAATAGAAAATTTGATGAAGAATAGGACATTTACATAGTTTTATAGCATCACCCTAGTTTTATAATATCACCCTATAGAATGTAAATTAGTACACAGTACAAGAAAATAATATGGAGGTTCATCAGAAAATTAAAAATAGAACTGTCATATGATCCAGCAGTCCTTCCCACTTTTGGGTACATATCCAAAGGAAACAAAACCAATGTCTTAAAGAGAGATCTGTGCTCCCATGCTCACTGTAGCATTATTCACAGTAGCCAAGATGTGGAAACCACCAGTTTCTGTTGACAGATGAATAGATAAAGAAAATGTGAATAATATATATATTATTCACAATTATATATATAGAGAGAGAAAATGTGAGTATATATATATATAGGCTTCCCTGATGGCTCAGTGAATCCACGTGCCAATGCAGAAGATGTGGGTTCGATCCCTGGGTCAGGAAGATCTCCTGGAGAGGGAAATGGCAACCCACTCTGGTATTCTTGCCTGGAGAGTCCCATGGACAGAGGAGCCTGGTGGGCTACAATCCAAGGGGTTGCAAGAGAAAGGATTTAGCAACTAAACAACAACAACAAATACTGTTCTCCATAGTGGCTGCACCAATTTACATTCTCACAAGAGAGTCAGACATGACTTAGTGACTAAACAACAAATATATATGCACACACACAATGGAATATTATTCAGTCTTTTTTTCAAAAAAAAAGAAATCTTGTTATATATGACAGTATGGGTCACGGATGAACCTGAAGGGCATTATGCTAAGTAAAAAAGGCCAGGCACAAAAAGACAAATACCGCAGGATCTGATTTGTATATAGAATCTAAAATAGCAGATCTCTTAGAAGCAGAGAGTAAAATGGTGTTTTCACAGGGCTAAGGGGTATGGGGAAATGAGACCTTGGTTCAAAGGGTACAAAGTTTTAGTTATTCACAATAAAGAAGTTCTGGAGATCAGAACTTCTGGAGATACTGACTATAGTTAATAATACTGTTCTAACCGGTATCTCCATCGCCTTATCCTGTGTGGCTTGTGAAGAAGAGGATCCTTCTTCCCAGCAACCCATGTTTCATGTAAACTCTGAGAAGAAATGAATCTTGTCTTATTAAACTCTCTTAAAAAAAATAATAATATTCTGTTTACAGCCCATGAAATCTGTTGACAAGTAGATTTTTTAAAGCCTGAAAATATATAGTTTATTTTGTTCTCCTTCCAGTTTTACTGAGACGTAACTGACAGACAGCACTGTACCCGTTTAAGGTGTACAGCATGATGACTTGACTTATATGCAACATGAAATGAGTATCACAATAAGTATAGTAAACATCCATTATCTCATAAAGGTACAAAGTTAAACATGATCTTTACTGAGAATCTAGTTATATCACCATACAGGGATATAGGTATTGACTATATTCCCCACACTGTGTATTTCATACCCATGATGCATTTATTTTGCAACTGGATGTTTCTACCTTATAATTTCCCTCACCTATTTCCTTCCTATTTCTACCCCTCCCCTTGGGCAGCCACCTGTTTTTCTCTATGTGTCTGTTTCTGTTTTATGTTTGTTCATTTGTTTTGCTTTTCAGATTTCACATATAAGTGAAATGACACAGTATTTGTCCTTTTCTGTTTGATTTATTTCCCCTTGGCATAATAGACCCCCTAGGTCTATCCATGTTGTCACAAATGGCAAGATTTCATTCTTTTTGTGGCTGAGTAATATTTCATCGTCTCTATATACCATATCTTCTTTATCCATTCATCTGTGTGGGGGCATTAAGTTCCCCTCCATATCTTGGCTATTCAAAATGATGCTATAACAAAAAGAGAGGTGCAGAAAAATGTCTACTTATCGTGTTTTCATTTTCTTCAGATCGATACCCAGGAGTGGAATTGCTGGATCATATGGTAGTTTTATTTTTAATTTTTTGAGGCATCTCTTTCCTGTTTTCCACAGTGGTGGTCCAATTTTTGTATTGAGGTACAGTTTATTTACAACATCATATGTTTTATGTGCACAACATAATGACTCACGATTTTTAAAGGTCATATTCCATTTATAGTATTAGAAGATATTGACCGTATTCTCTCTAGTGTGCAATGTATCCTTATAGCTTAATTATTTTATACATAGTAGTTTGTACCTCTTAATCCTCTCTCCCTGTGTTGCCCCTCCCCCTTCCCTCTCCAACCGTAACTGCTAGTTTGTTCTCTATATCTGTGAGTCTATTTCCACTTTTTGTTACATTCACTAGGTCGTTTAACTTTTCAGGTTCCACATATAAGTGATATTATACAGCAAGTGTCTTTCTCTGACTTATTTCACTAAGTATAACACACTCCCAGTCCATCCGTGTTGTTGCAAATGGCAAAATTTCATTGTTTTATAATAAGTAGTATTCCATTGTATATGTATACAATATTCCATTGTATATTCCATATACATTGGATGTAGAATAAGTAGTATTACATATGTATATGTATATATAAAGTGGTATATCCATTGTATATGGTATCTTCTTTATCTGTTCATCTGCTGATGGATACTTACATTGCTTCTATTTCCTGGCTATTGCAAATAATGCTGCTATGAACATTGGGGTGCATGTATCTTTTCAAATTAGTGTTTTCACTGTCTTCAAGTGTATACCCAGGAGTGGAATTGCTGGATCATACAGTAATTCTAAGTGGCTGCCATATTTACATCCCCTCCGGAAATGCACAAGAATTTCTATTTCACCACATCCTTACCAACACTTCTTGCTTGTTGTCGTTTTGATAATAGACATTCTAACATGTGTAAGGTGATATCTCATTATGGTTTTGATGTAATTTTAAATTAGGGTTTTTTTTTTACTTTTCTTTCTGATATTTCATTGTTAGTGTAAAGAAATAAAACAGATTTCTGTATATTAATCTCATATCCCGCTAGCTTGCTGAATTCTTTTGAACCATCCTTGTGAATGGTTCAAAACTCAACATTCAAAAAACTAAGACCATGGCATCTGGTCCCATCACTTCATGGCAAATACATGGGGGAAAAAATGGAAACAGTGACAGACTTTATTGTCTTGGGCTCCAAAATCACTGCGGATGGTGAATGCAGAAGTGAAATTAAAAGACACTTGCTTCTTGAAAGAAAAGCTATGACAAACCTAGGACAGCATATTAAAAAGCAGAGACATTACTTTGCTGACAAAGGTCCATCTAGTCAAAGCTCTGGTTTTTCTAGAAGTCCTGTACAGATGTGAGAGTTGAACCATAAAGAAGGCTGAGCGCTGAGGAATTGATGCTTTCAAACTGTGGTGTTGGAGAAGACTCTTGAGAGACCCTTGGACTGTAAGGAGATCAAACCAGTCAATCCCAAAGGAAATCAGTCCTGAATATTCACTGGAAGGACTGATGCTGAAGCTGAAGCTTCACTACTTTGGCCACCTGATGCAAAGAGCCAAATTACTGGAAAAGACCCAACTTATTGGAAAAGACCCTGACGCTGGCAAAGATTGAAGGCAGGAGAAGGGGACAGCAGAGGATGAGATGGTTAGGTAGCATCACTGACTCGATAGACATGAGTTTGAGCAAGCTCCAGAAGTTGGCGATGGACAGGGAAGCCTGGCGTGCTGCAGTCCATGGGGTCACAAAGAGTCGGATAGGACTGAACAACTGAGCAACAACATCCTTGTGCCCCTGGAATGAATCCAACTTGATCCTGGTGTATTATCATTTTCATGTGTTGGGTTCAGCTTGCTAATATTTTGTTGAGGATTTTTTACCTATATTCATCAAAGATACCAACCTATTTTTTTTGGTATTTTTTGGTAGTGTCTTTGTCTAGTTTTGGTATCGGGGGATGGTGGCTTCTTAAAATGACTTTAGGAGTGTTTAGGAGTGAGGCTAACGTTCTTGTAATTGTCAAGAGTGCCAAGGTCATGAAAATTAAGGAAAGCGTGGAGAACTGTTCCAGACTGAAGGAAAGTCTGAAAGACTGAAAGACTTAAGAATCAAATACAAGATGTTCTGAGCTGGATTCTTCTGCTACAGAGGTTATTATAAGGACAGTTGGCAAGCCTGGAGTGGGCTCTGAGGGTTATATGGGTGTTATATATCTGTTAAATTTCTGATTTTGTTGACTGTGTTGTGGTTATCAAGGAAAATGTCCTTATTTGTAGGACAAATACTAAACACAGAGACTAAAATATTGGAAGGTAATGGGGCATTGCATAAGTTAACAACTTACTCTCCAGTGATTTGAAGGGAAGGGGCAGTTCTTTGTACTATACTTGTAAATTTTCTGTAAGTTTGTGATTTTAAAATTATATGGAAGACTGCTTTTTTTTTTTTTTTTTTAAAGAATATCAGTTCTGGAATCTGAGTCCATGGGTGCAGTTGCAGGATCTTGGACAAATTACTGAATTTCCCTGTGCCTTCATTTTCATGTCTATACAGCAGTAGAATCATAATACATACCTTGTGGTACTGTAGGGATTAAATGAAAGCAATAGATGTTACAGATTAATAGGGTAACAATTTAAAATAGGAATCATTTAATTTATCATCCAAACTGGGATTCTTTTCAGAGTAAAAGGGTGTTAACTGCTGATTCCTGAAAGAGATCATCTAAATCACCTGCGTGTCAGCAAAGTTAGGTTTCTTACTTAATGCAGCAAGGGAGACTATTACCTTAGTCGTGTCTCCTAAGGAGGCGGTTGTGAGTTCAGAAGGTTTGAAGAGTTGGGCCTAAATGGGGTCTTTCAATTCAGGGGCCTGAGGGGATGACTGGAACTGACCAAAATCCTGATCTCGTAGTTTAGAATTGGTGGATACAGGGAGGCGAGGGTTTCAAGGGAACGTGGAGGAGTATACAGGTGTCTCACAAGCCAGTTGAGCGATCTGCTGCTGAGTGAGAAGGGGGCTATTACTCTGATGAGGACTAGCTGAGTAGTCTATGTTCAAATAAGGGGGTTTTTCTAGATGTGCCTGAGATAAGCAGCAGTGATATTTACAGATTCCTAAGCTGGAGTTTCCTGAAGTTCAAGTATTGTTAATGAAGTGTTTGTTCCTAACCCTATTAAACTACGTGTAGATGGTTTCCATTCTCAGGGACACTAACTAGACATGACTTAGGAACAACAGGCATAAACCAGGATGTCTGGTTACCCTACCTACCACTAGACCAATACCAAACCCATATAACAGGAATTATTATCCCTACTCGGCAGATGAGGAAATTGAGGCTTGTGGCCGTTAGGAAAGACAGATTGTTGAGCCTTGACAGCTGAAGGAAAGCTTCCCAGAGGAGGTTAGAGTCAAGCTTAATTCTGAATAATTAGCAGGAGCTCATTAGGTGACAAAGGGAAGAGAGGAAGAGGGTGCTGATGAGGGGGTGGGGGCAGGAGGAAGCAGACCCAGCCAAAGGAGCCAGGGCCGCCTGGGGAACTACAAACATCGAGCCCTGGAATGCCTTGCTATGGAGTTTGGGCTCTGTTCTAAGGATGATAAGTCACTGGAGGGTGGTAAGCAGGAGCGGCATGCTTACACGAGCACTTTAGAAAGGTAAACAATTGCAGTTGTAGAAAGATGGATTGGAAAGGATCAACAGTTAAGAGGCTGCTTCAGTGATTCAGGGGAAGAATAAGGAGGACTTGAAATAAATTTGAATTAGTGAGAGTGGGAGAGAAGTGGGCAGATAAGAGAAGGAGGCAGAACCAACAGGACCTAGTGTTTTGAGTAGCAGGAGGGGGCCAAGAAGAGGAAGAGGAACTGCAACTGACACGATAGTGAATCATCCTGTCCAGGAGCACGTTTCATCCTATTTTTAAATTGTCGTTCAGTAATGTTGTATAATTTTCTTCATAGAGAGATTACATTTGTTTTATTCCTGTATATACCTGGTACTGATTTGCTGTTACAAATGGCATTTTGAAGCCTCAATTCTCCTTCTTGAGCTTATGAGCCAGAAGGCCACTGTTCACAAAATGACCTGTTTTATCATTCGGCCAAATGCCCAGCCACTTTGGGATGCCCACATTTAAAGGAAGAATTATACCACCCTGGGCGGCAGCCAAGTGGCCAAATAGCAAACGGAGCAGCTTCCCGGTTCCTTTCCTCAGAGAGGACAGGGCCACAGTTCCAACCCTGCAGCAGGTGTCAGAGCTATAGTCACCCGCAGGGGGAGCCCTGATCATAGCTCCAAGGTGGGTGAGAAAATCTGCCAACACCTGGCAAAGAGCAGAGCCCTGAGCAAGTCTCTCCAGGAAGCAGTGTGCCACTGGCTGAAATGTAATTTATCATTACTGGCAGGCAAAGAGGAAGGCCTTTGAGTTCCAAATCCATAAAGGAAACACATTACCCTTGCCTATCTGAAATGGCACATTTTCACATTTCACTAATTGTGTTTTTATTTGTTATTTACCCAGGAACTGAGTAAGGAAATAAATCTACTGAATTTGCATAGAAGTGATTGGGCATACAAACAAATGGTATTTTGGTAATTGGGTGTATCAGTTCAGTTCAGTTCAGTTGCTCAGTCGTGTCCGACTCTTTGCAACCCCATGAATCGCAGCACGCCAGGCCTCCCTGTCCATCACCAACTTCCGGAGTTCACTCAGACTCACGTCCATTGAGTCAGTGATGCCATCCAGCCATCTCATCCTTGGTCGTCCCCTTCTCCTCCTGCCGCCAATCCCTCCCAGCATGAGAGTCTTTTCCAATGAGTCAACTCTTCGCATGAGGTGGCCAAAGTACTGGAGTTTCAGCTTCAGCAACATTCCCTCCAAAGAAATCCCAGGGCTGATCTCCTTCAGAATGGACTGGTTGGGTTGGGTGTATAAGTTCTAACAAATGAAGAAATTTTTCAGAAATATTTCAGAATACTATGTGGGTGATAAAGCAACATTTTTATATAGCCCTTTTTCATTTCCAAAGCTCTTTTCTATCCATTGTATCATTTGATCCTTACAACAATCGTAGGAAATAAGCAAGAAGACTATCACTTTCCTGAATTTATAGATGCAGAAACTGAGGCACTAGTGATGTCAGGACTTGCCCAAGGAGGGTTGTCAGGCTGGCACCCAGCAGAGTGAGGACTCAAAGATCTGATTTTAGGCCACCACCAAGCACCTTTGGGCTTCCCTGGTGGCTCAGTGGTAAAGAATCCTCCTGCAATGAAGGTATCACAGGAGATGTGGGTTCAGTCCCTGGGTCGGGAAGATCCCCTGGAGGTGGAGGGCATGGCAACCCATTCCAGTATTCTTGCCAGAGAATCCCAGGAACAGAGGAGCCTGGCGGGCTGCAGTTCACTGGGTCACAAAGAGTCGGACACAACTGAAGCAACTAAGCACAACACAGCCCACGCTGCCGTTTACCTTTGCCTGTCAGATAGAAATTTATCCTCAGCTATTCCAGGGCCCTGGCCAGCTTGAAAATTCAACATAAATATTTATTGGGGTAGAAAACAAGAAATAAACCAAAGAAAGACATAACTACAAATTTATGCTAACCCACTCCAGTTTTCTCGCCTGGAGAATCCCCAAGAACAGAGGAGCCTGGCAGGCTATATAGTCCATGGGGTCACAGAGAGCTGGGTATGACTGAGCACAGCAGTTATAGCTTACAGTTACATGGGAAAGCTTATGGTGAAAGAGATTCTCTGGATAGCTCACCTGCCACAGGGATACGAGCATGCACAAATTTATCCTCACCTGGCATTGTCGATCAATAGCATTCACTAAGCAGGGGCCCTGAGCTGGCCTCTCCAAGGCCATGGACAGCTGCACAGGTTGAGGTTGATTGTTTCTAAATTGATGGAAACTTGAACAGGTCGTACTTCCACCGCAGACCGTTCTTCATTCTTGGGCTGGGGAGACAGTTATATTGTCTTCCCATATATGCTTTTATTAAATATGCCATTAGACAAGATGGGTTCTTGCACACGATAACCATATTACTTCCAGTAGAATGTAGACTAAATGGGTCTTCCTGAAGTAAAATACACTGGAGGATATTTGGTGCCAGTATCCAAATTAGCTTAAATCTTTTTTCCAAAATATTCTGAAGATTCTCTAAGAAGAACTGTGGGTTTTTTTAAGCCATTGGAACATTAAAAGAAATTTAACACAATAACAACTGGCTTTAATCTACACTGACTAAGTACAAGAGAGCAATGAGGGAATCATTTGAGTGATGCATTGGAACCATTTGGATTAAGTGAGTTCACTTCAGATCTATAATCGGCAATAGCCATCATTAGTTCTCCTGTTTTTGGTATTTTTATTTTTCTTGAAAAGTGGAGATTTCTTTACACAAAAAAATACTGTGCTTGTCGATCAGTCTCATCTGTATTGATTTCTTCCCTAATAATTTTCTATATAATTTTATTTATTTTACCTTCCGTTTGGCTGTGCTGGGTCTTCGTTGCTCTTTGGGCTTTTCTCTAGTTGCAGAGAGTGGGGGCCACTCTCTAGCTGTGCTGTGGGGCCCTCTCGTTGCGGTGGCTTCTATGGAGAAGCACAGGCTCTTCGGGGCCTGGGCTTCTGTAGTTGCGCCACGCAGGCTCCTTCGCTGTGGCTCCCGGGCTCTGGAGCACAGTCTCAGTAGTTCCTGCACACAGACTCAGTTGCTCTGCTGCACCTTCCCAGATCAGGGATCAAACCTGTGTCTCCTGCCTTCGCAGGCGGGTTCTTTACCACTGAGCCACCAGGGAAGCCTCACGTTCCCTAGTAATTTAAAGAAGGACCCTAAAGGTAGGCTTAGGACTTATATTTTACAAGATATTTGTTTTAACTAGTGGTTACCTGTGAAGAGGGGGTTGCGGGCAAGATAGAGATAGGGAATTAAGAGGTACAAACTAGCGTATTGAGTTGGCCAAAAAGTTCATTCAGGCTTTTCCATAACAGCTTACAGGAAAATTTGAACACACGTTTTGGCCAACTCAATACAAAAAATAAATAAGCTACAAGGACATATTATATAGCACAGGGAATATAACCCATATTTTATAGCTACTATAAATGGAATGTAACCTTTAAAAATTGTCCTCAGTATATTGTACACCTGTGACATAAAATATTGAACATCAACTATATTTCGATTTTAAAAATCCAAAAAAACCCATGACATTTCTGCATAAAATATTTTCATTCAGAATTATTCACGTGTACATATTATAGTGAAAGTGAAAGTTGCTCCGTCATGTCTCTTTGGTACCCCATGGACTATACAGTCCATGGAATTCTCCAGACCAGAATACTGGACTGGGTAGCCATTCCTTTCTCTAGGGGATCTTCCCAACCCAGGGATCAAGCCCAGGTCTCCTGCATTGCTGGTGGATTCTTTATCAGCTGAGCCACCAGGGAAGCCCATACATATCATATATAGATATAAGTTTTAATTTATTTTGCTTTTTAAAAAATTAAAGAGATATGTTTGGTTAGTTAGTTGACTGGTTAGACATCAGAGATAGCTTTTAGTTTTTGAGACAATTGACTGAGTTATTCTAGATATTTAAACTTATATTCATTACAAAACCTCAAGTCAAACTATAAAGCACAAAACACAAAACTTCAACTTTTAAATGTTTTCAAAACATGTTTCGGTTAAAGGGCCTTTAAGAAATGATCTATTGTCATCATTTCTTCCATTTTCATTTAAATTTTGCTTTGTTTCTATCAAATTCAAACAAAGGTCAGCATAATACTTCTATTAGGTAAGGCTCCCTTGGATACAGGGATGATGAAAAGATGAAAGGGAATTTGCTGATATAAAAAAAATTCAGGGTTTACCTGAATTCCAGTCAATTTAGACATGCATGGATCAAAGATGTCCTCAGGGCTCCACTCTCTTCATCTTTCAGTTTTATTTATCCCTCCTTGGCTATGAAGCCAGATATCCAGTCACCCAATGACAGTGAGATGGCCTCTGGAAGACCTCATATCACACAATCCTAGTTTCAATTCAGTTCAGTCGCTCAGTCCTGTCCGACTCTTTGCGACCCCATGAACCGCAGCGCGCCAGGCCTCCCTGTCCATCACCAACTCCCGGAGTTCACTCATACTCATGTCCATCAAGTCAGTGATGCCATACAGCCATCTCATCCTTGGTCGTCCCTTTCTCCTCCTGCCCCCAATCCCTCCCAGCATCAGAGTCTTTTCCAATGAGTTAACTCTTCTCGTGAGGTGGCCAAAGTACTGGAGTTTCAGCTTAAGCATCATTCCTTCCAAAGAAATCCCAGGACTGATCTCCTTCAGAATGGACTGGTTGGATCTCCTTGCAGTCCAAGGGACTCTCAAGAGTCTTCTCCAACACCACAGCTCAANCCAATGAGTTAACTCTTCTCGTGAGGTGGCCAAAGTACTGGAGTTTCAGCTTAAGCATCATTCCTTCCAAAGAAATCCCAGGACTGATCTCCTTCAGAATGGACTGGTTGGATCTCCTTGCAGTCCAAGGGACTCTCAAGAGTCTTCTCCAACACCACAGCTCAAAAGCATCAATTCTAGTTTAACAACCTGGAAAAAGAAGCCATCATTCGTTCCCCCACACCCCCCTGCAAAAGCTTAGAAAGACTGATTGTTCTCCTGCTTGGCTGAGTTGCATGCCCAACTATGTACCACTCTAGAAGGCAGAAGAGTGGAGGAGGGTTCTGATTGGCCAGATATAGGTGATAGAACCACACCTAGAGAGGGAAGCTAGGCCCAAACTGATTGTATCAGATGGATTCCTCACAAGAAAGGAGTTCTGTACAAGAAGAGAGCCAGAAGAGGCCTGAGACTGACCACAAGAGACATTCAGTTCCACACTTTATCTCGGGGTGGTAGAAGCAGAGGAAAATTAATTTTTTATGTTTTTATATACATGTCAGATTTTCATCTAAGACCATGTACTATTTTCATAAACAGGGAAAAAGCAATGAATATAGTTTATATTTCTAAAAGTCCTATCAGTTCAGTTCAGTCGCTCAGTCATGTCCGACTCTTTGTGATCCCATGAATCGCAGCACGCCACGCCTCCCTGTCCATTACCAACTCCTGGAGTCCACCCAAACCCATGTCCANAAGGCTACCCACTCCAGTATTCTGGCCTGGAGAATTCCATGGACTGTATAGTCCATGGGGTTGCAAATAGTTGGATGCAACTGAGTGACTTTCACTTCCTCCAGGAAGTCTTCTTTGCCTCCTTGATGATGGGTAGCTGCCTTCCCTGTCTCTTTGTGTCCTGGCTAACATATAATATCAAAGTGTTTTACCAAATTGTGTGGGGATTATCTCCACTAGGTAACCACTTTGAAAAGAGGAGCTATGGGTCATCTATTTATCTAGTTTTCCCTAGTACTTTACACAGTGTGCTCAGTAAATGTTGGTAGTATCTGGGCAGTGACGAAACCTTTACATAGTGGAGCTGACAAAAGAGTCGGAACAAAGCAAAGAAAACCACATGGGTGTCTTAGATTTTTTGTACAGGGAATCTAGTTTGGACTCAATAGATGGCAACAGATGTGGTATAGTGCATACTTCACATGCCTGAGCTTTTCCTCAATGAAGAGAGTGACTTTCAGATTTTCATGATTACTGCAGGATTGAACATGCCTGAGGACAGGCACGTTCTGTGCACTTGCTTACAGAATTGGCCCTCAAACCGTGTGTCTTTGTTCCCAACTTTGATTATTTCCTTTTATTCTAAGTATTCTATTTGATTACTACAAGTAGAATTTATGAATCAGACAGTGTACAGGGATACAATTTAAATCCTCTCTAGGAAGATCTGAACCTGCACTATCCATCAGATTTTACTCCTTTTCCAATGCTGGCATTGTAACTCTAAAAAAATGAGTGATAATTATGATTTTCATTTATATTATAATTTTCACTCATATTTAAATATGGCTTAGAAGTGCAGACACACCTGGATTTGAAACCCAGCTCCATGATTGCAAGCTGAATGACCCCAAGAAGTTTATTTAATATATTCAGCCTCATCTCTAAGGTGGATGAATAAAAGATACTCATCTAGTAGCAAAATTGGGGAAACATTCAGATAATGTGTATAAATTTTAAGTACAGTGCCTGACACAGTATAATTATTCCATGAGTACTGGCTTGTATTTTTACACTGTATCAGTGTTTCATTACCAATGAGATTAAGTATTTGGCCATATCTGTTAAAATATTATCTCTATCCTTTACAGTCCTCTCTTTTCAGGCCTTTTATTAATATGTATATTGGAGGTAATTAATGGTCTTTTTCTTTTTTATAGAGTTCTAAGAGTTTACCATACATAAAAGATAGTGTATCTTTTTGATGTGTGTATTTTCAGTAATTTTACCTACTTTGTCCTGTATCATTTAATGGTATCTGTAATATTTTGCTTTTTAACCCAGAAAAGTAATGGTCAAGTTTTGCTCCCCTAAATTTTGAGCTCTCTTTCCTACCCTCTTTGAAATTAAGCTCGGTTATATGACTCGCTTTGGAGCTTTCCAGGTGGTGCTAGTGGTAAAGAACCTGACTGCCAGTGCGGAAGACTCTGGAGACATGGGTCCGATCTCTGGGTCAGGAAGATCCCCTGGCGGAGGAAATGGCAACCCACCGCATTATGCCTGTCTGGAAAATCCCATGGATAGAGGAGCCTGATGGGCTACTGTTAGACCTCTCGGTCTTTTCCTGGAACCCGTCGCTCCAAAGATCACCAAGACTCGGATTCGATGCTCAAAGAGGAAGGCGTGTGTTTGTGCAGCAGTCCTGAGGCTGTGGGAAGAGAAACCCAGGATGTGGGGTGCGGTGCAGAGACAGCGGGGGACAGGTAGGAGATGGGGAAAGCAGCTCACGCTTAAAAGACACCAGATCTTCTTTTCTAAGTAAAGATGTACTTTATTTCAACAATATATAAAATTAATTTAATATGTATTTGGTTAATCTCAACATCATTTGGTCATTAAGTTTTTTTTTACAGCCTTTCTGTCATGTGTCTGAGAATGAGGAAGTTATACTGTTAGACCTCTTGGTCTTTTCCTGGAACCCATCGCTCCAAAGATCACCAAGACTCGGATTCGATGCAAACAGCAAGAGGATTTATTAAGCCAGAGCGCCGGGGTTCAGTCACCTCCGAGGAGGAACGAACCCCCGCAGTCGTTACTGAGCAGTTTTTAAGCACAAAAGCCACAAACAGGTGCGATTAGGGTGGGAACAGTTTGATTGGTGCATACAGTTTGACCTTTATGGGGATTGGTTTACGGGTTATCAGGCTCATGGTGGTTAGCAAATTTTTCTAAAAAAGGAGAAAGTTCTGTTGCAGAATACCTAGAAGAAGAATTCTTGGAAGCCCTTGGGGGCAAGTTAACTTCGGTAAATTTTATCTTAACTCTTATCTCTGGTAAATTTTTGTCCTGACTCCTCAATACAAATATAAATAAGAGTGACTTCACAGAGGCGGAATAATAATAATAACAGCAGTAATAACAGTAGTTTCCAGGTATTAGTTACATCTGTCAAGTACTTGACCTATTCTTTCTCTTTAAAGTCTTCAAACACGTTAAGAGGTAAGTTTTATTATAATTATTATTCCTGTTAAAAAAAAATTGGAGGCTAATTACTTTACAATATTGTAGTGGTTTTTGCCATACATTGACATGGATCAGCCATGGGTGTAAATGTGCTCCCCATCCTGAACCCCCCTCCCACCTCCATCGGTTATTCCTGTTTTAAGATAATGAACAGACAGTGACTTGGACAGTCAGGAATGTGTGCAGCGTCACACAGCTTCAGTGTAGCACAGGCAGTGTTCTCTAGCCAGGATTCAAGCTCAGGTCTATGGATGACTCCACAGCTCACAGTCTGGACCATTGTACCACTCGGCCCACACAGTAGGTATTCATTCATTTTTGAATGAAGCTCTGGCAACACCCAGTTATTAACTTGGACCCCAAAGCACCCAGATTTGCACATGCTGACCATCCTATCACACCCCTGACCAATTTTATTTCCCTGGGCTCCAAAATCTCTACAGACAGTGACTGCAGCCACAAAATTAAAAGATATTGCTTCTTGGAAGGAAAGCTATGACAAACCTAGACAGCGTGTTAAAAATCAGAGACATTACTTTTCTGACAAAGGTGCATACAGTCAAACCTATGATTTTTTCCAGTAGTCATGTATGGTTGTGAGATTTGGACTGTAAAGAAGGCTGAGCGCCAAAGAACTGATGCTTTCAAGTTGTGGGGCTGCAGAAGACTCATGAGAGTCCCTTAGACAGCAAGATCAAACCAGTCAATCCAAAAGGAAATCAACCCTGAATATTCATTGGAAGGACTGATGCTGAAGCTGAAGCTCCAGTACTTTGGCCATCTGATGTGAAGAGCTGACTTATTGGAAAAGCCCCTGATGCTGGGAAAGATTGAGGGCAGGAGAAGAGGGCAGCAGAGGACAAGATAGGTTAGATAGCATCACTCAGGCAATGCACATGAATCTGAGCAAACTTCAGAAGATAGTGAAGGACAGAGGAGCCTGGAGGAGCCTGGTGTGCTACAGTCCATGGTGTTGAAAAAGGTTGGACATGACTTTAGCGACCGGATAACAACAGCATCAGTTATCTGTTGTCAGAGTAATGCTGCGTAACAAACTGCTCCTAGCTCACTTGTGCAAACTTCCTGACTCAGGGATCAAACCCTCGTCTCTTATGTCTCCCGCTTTGGCGGGTAAGTTCGTTACCAGTAGCACCACCTGGGAAGCCCACTCCCTAATTCCGTGATTTGAAGTAACAATCATTTCCTGGTGGTTCAGATGGTAACGGAGAAGGCAACGGCACCCCACTCCACTTGCCTGGCAAATCCCGTAGACGGAGGAGCCTGGTGGGCTGCCGTCCATGGGGTCGCAAAGAGTTGGACACGACTGAGCGACTTCACTTTCACTTCTCCCTTTCATGCATTGGAGAAGGAAAGGGCAACCCACTCCAGTGTTCTTGCCTGGAGCATCCCAGGGGCAGTGGAGCCTGGTGGGCTGCCGTCTATGGGGTCGCACAGAGTCGGACACGACTGAAGCGACTCAGCAGCAGCACCAGCAGCAGATGGTAAAGAATCTGCCTGCAATAAGGGAGACCTGGGTTCAGTCCCTGGGTTGGAAAGATCCCCTGGAAGAGGGCGTGGCAATCCACTCCAGTGTTCTTGCTTAGAGAATCCCATGCATGGAGGAGCCTGGCGGGGTACAGTCCATGGGTCACAAAGAGTTGGACCCGACTGAGCAACTAATCACAGCACACACAGTCTCAAGAGCCTGCGGATTATTGGGAGGGTCTGCTACAGGCTGTGGTAGCTGGAGGGCAGCTGAGCAAGGCTGGCTGGGCTGGGTGGGCCTGCTGCTGGCTGCACATCGGTGGAGACGCTTTCCATGTGAACTAATTCTGAGACCAAGCTTGAAGGGCGGCAGCTGTCTGGGGAAAGCTCTTTTGCCAGCAGTGACTGCAAAATGCAAGCGGGCACGCGGAACTACACAGACCCATTTCCTGCCTCTGTTTGTGCCATGGCTGCCACCCTCCCACTGTCCAGAGCCCGTCACTCGGCTGGGCCCAAAGGTAAGGGACAGGACTGCAGCGCCATATGGTAAACAGCACAGATGTGCAGTGGCAATGGTGAGGAACTGATGCTACTACTTCAGTCTACCTAGCCCACGCCTAACATCTCACGTAGTGTGCCTGTGAATTAACATGTGGGTGGGTACACATGCAGTTTATGGAGGTACTTTATGAATAGCGTACAGGAGTCATAGGTACCTGGTGAATATGTAGAGTTTGTAGTCTAGTGGNAATGGTGAGGAACTGATGCTACTACTTCAGTCTACCTAGCCCACGCCTAACATCTCACGTAGTGTGCCTGTAAATTAACATGTGGGTGGGTACACATGCAGTTTATGGAGGTACTTTATGAATAGCGTACAGGAGTCATAGGTAACTGGTGAATATGTAGAGTTTGTAGTCTAGTGGCAAAGAGAGCAAAAAAAGAAAAACAGAAAAGAGAAAAAGAAAACAAATATGAAAGGAAATGTTAGTATTTATTTCATTGGCTCTGGGCCTAAAGAATGTGGACACATTATTATTCTCTTGGGACCAGTTCAACAGCTTTCTATAGTTAGAAAGGAAAGGTGTTCTCTTGTTTCTGAAGTTTCTTTAACTCACAGAATTTGACATCACGGTCTTATCCTAGTGAAACACTATGCGGGGTGATGATGTTGAGAGCTTGATGATGCTTCTCTGGGCCTAAAGAATGTGGACACATTATTATTCTCTTGGGACCAGTTCAACAGCTTTCTATAGTTAGAAAGGAAAGGTGTTCTCTTGTTTCTGAAGTTTCTTTAACTCACAGAATTTGACATCACGGTCTTATCCTAGTGAAACACTATGCGGGGTGATGATGTTGAGAGCTTGATGATGCTGGCTTTATCACCGATCCTTAAACATTGAAGAATTTCTTTTTAAAAGAGATGGGAGGGCTTCCCTGATGACTCCGTGGGGGGATCAGCCTGCCAAAGCAGGAGACATAGGTTCGAGTGATGCCTGACCCGGGAAGATCCCACATGCCACAGAGCAAGGAAGCCCAGGCACCACAACTATTTAGCCTGTGCTCTAGAGCCCAGAAGCCGCTGCTACTGAAGTCCATGCGCCTTTCAGCCTGTGCTCTGCAACAGAGAAGCCGCCACCATAAGAAGCCCTCGCATCACAACTGGAGAAAGCCCACAGAGCAACAGAGACCCAGCACAGCCAAAACTAAGTAAATGAAAAATTATTTTAAAAAAGAGAGGGAGATAGGAAACCAATACAAATGAAAGTGTCAATTATGTCAGGGGTCAATGGCAACCCACTCCAGTGTTCTTGCCTGGAGAATCCCAGGGATGGGGGAGCCTGGCGGGCTGCTGTNAACAGAGACCCAGCACAGCCAAAACTAAGTAAATGAAAAATTATTTTAAAAAAGAGAGGGAGATAGGAAACCAATACAAATGAAAGTGTCAATTATGTCAGGGGTCAATGGCAACCCACTCCAGTGTTCTTGCCTGGAGAATCCCAGGGATGGGGGAGCCTGGCGGGCTGCTGTCTATGGGGTCGCACAGAGTTGGACACGACTGAAGCGACGCAGCAGCAGCAGCAGCAGCTGTGAATATGGGTGGTCGTATTCTTCCTTTGGGGCTTCCCTGGTGGTTCAGATGGTAAGGAATCTGCCTGCGATGTAGGAGACCCAGGTTCAATCCCTGGGTTGGGAAGATCTGGAGGAGGAGATGGCAACCCACTCCAAAATTCTTGCCTGGAGAATCCCATGGACAGAGGAACCTGGAAGGCTACAGTTCATGGGGTCGCAAAGAGTCAGACACGACTGACTGACTAACTCTTTCCTTTTGCTATTCTTCCTTTATATATTCTTCAGCCAGTTCAGTCGCTCAGTCGTGTCTGACTCTTTGCGATTCCATGGACTGCAGCATGCCAGGCTTCCCTGTCTATCACCATCGATGTAGGAGACCCAGGTTCAATCCCTGGGTTGGGAAGATCTGGAGGAGGAGATGGCAACCCACTCCAAAATTCTTGCCTGGAGAATCCCATGGACAGAGGAACCTGGAAGGCTACAGTTCATGGGGTCGCAAAGAGTCAGACACGACTGACTGACTAACTCTTTCCTTTTGCTATTCTTCCTTTATATATTCTTCAGCCAGTTCAGTCGCTCAGTCGTGTCTGACTCTTTGCGATTCCATGGACTGCAGCATGCCAGGCTTCCCTGTCTATCACCAACTAACTCCCAGAGCTTGCTCAAACTCATGTCCATTGAGTCAGTGATGCCATCCAACCATCTCATCCTCTGTCGCCCCCTTTTCCTCCTGCCTTCAATCTTTCCTGCCATCAGGGTCTCTTCCAATGAGTCAGCTCTTCGCAGCAGGTGGCCAAAGTATTGGAGCCTCAGCTTCAGCATCAGTCCTTCCAATGGATATTCAGGACTGATTTCCTTTAGGATTTAGGATTGACTGGTTTGATCTCCTGCAGTCCAAGGGCTCTCAAGAGTCTTCTCCAGCAGCACAGTTCAGGAGCATCCATTCTTCGACTCTCAGCTTTCTTTGTGGTCTACCTCTCACATCCGTAGATGCCTACTGGAGAAACCATTCTTAAATGTTGTCATGCCTCAGTCTTGCTGAGGGCCTTCAGATCAGTGAAAAAGGTAGGAGAACAGTCTGAGGCCCTTCAGTGCTGTCTCCCTCCACCTCCCGTGGATTCTCTGGTGTTGGCACCTTACGGAACAGTGAACCTTGGTGGCCTTGAGTGTCTTCCCCTGGCCTTGGTTGTCCCAGGTTCTTCTCTCTACTCTGCCACCTTGTGGATTTTTGGGGGAACTGTGCCTTCTGCTGTGATCCCTGGTGACTCACCTAAAGGATGCTCCCAGTTTCCCTGGAAATGATCATAGGCAAATAGAAGGAAATTCTCCCCACCAGAATGACACTCACAAGATTACCTCGCTCTTTCAGTTTTGCCATCGTTTCCTTTTGTGAGATGATATCCCCAGAGCCCCAACTGAAAGGCATTTGAATGACCTGCCAGTATCACACCCGGGTGACTTCTCACCTGAGACGTTGAATCAGGATCCCAGGGCGGGATACAGCCTTTCTGTAGCACTTCTGTCCACTCAAGGGTCCCTCTTCTTTCTTTTTCTTTTTTTTTTAAATTATAAAAGTAATACAGGCTTACTTAGAGCTTACAATCCAATGGAGGAGACAGATTTTAAAAAGTAAACAAAGAACATTTACAGGGAGTGCTATGCGGTGGACGGTTGTGGTCATGGCAGGGNTTTTCTTTTTTTTTTAAATTATAAAAGTAATACAGGCTTACTTAGAGCTTACAATCCAATGGAGGAGACAGATTTTAAAAAGTAAACAAAGAACATTTACAGGGAGTGCTATGCGGTGGACGGTTGTGGTCATGGCAGGGAAGCTTCATTATGTAGACTGGTGCTTGCTTGTGCAAGGGAAATTACAAACGGATACCTGGAGAGTGAGAAAAACCCAAGAACAGGGAAGAAGAGCGTGGGCAAAGGTCCTGGGTGGGAGAGAGCCTGTGAAGCTGAAAGTAATGAAGTGTAGCTGGAATGGCATGAGCTGGAGGGGTGTGCTTGGACTGGGTTTGGAAAGGACCACAGTCCCCGATAACACAGCATCCTGTAGCGCATAGTAGGGATTCTCATTCTGTTCTGAGCACAGTGGGACGGTAAAGAAGGATTATTAAGCAGGGAAGTGATGAGGCCCGATTTATATTTTGTGTTTCTTTTTTAAGAAGGCTATCATTATTGCTACATGGAGAATGGATTGAAGCAAACAGGGAGGGAAGCTAGGAGACCTCTTGGGAGACGGGTACAGGCAGCTGGGTGAGAGGTAATAGTAGCTTAGATTCTAGTGGTGGCAAGAGAGATGGAAGAATCTAGGCCCATGCTGGTGGTAGCAAGAGAGATGGAAGAAAGCAGGTCCATGTGGCTACTGAGCACTTGAAATGTTCAGGTGTTAAAGATGTGGTACAAAAAAAGAGAAAAAGAATGTGAAATATCTCACTATTTATCTCGATTACTTGTTGAAATAATCATATTTTGGATATTTCATGTTAATAAGTATAATAAAAATTTTTTTTTTACTATAAAAATGTGGCTACTAAAAAAATGTAAATTATGTATCAGTAGCTTGCATCTATGACTCACATTATGATTTTATTGGACAGTGCTGATAAAGACAATAGTTGCCAAGTTAAAAAATACTTTTATAGTAAATTTACATTGGATACATAGAAATTTCTAGCTAAGTATAAACTTTTTTTTTGGCCCACAGACGAGGTTTATTTGGTATAACAATGCAGCTAATGTTTGTTCTAACCACAAAGAATAAAAAGAATAAAAGGCTTGACAATGCACATAAAACACCAAGGTGTTTAGTGTGACAAAAATACTGCTCCTAAAATTTCTCAGTAATTACAGTTATTGAAAACTGCATGAAAACAGAAGGATGTTAATAGCAACAGAGTACATAAAACCAAACATAAAATACTGAGCAAATTAACATATGAGGTGACTTTGCTAACAATGCATGATTTTTTTCCCCTTGTTTATACTCTGTTCAGACTATTTTTATACCAACAGAATGGGCAAAACACTTCAGTTTAATATCAGTTACACAACATTAGCATAAACTTGGACCACTACCGATAGGAGGCTGTTTTCTTTTGAGTGGGCAAAGTAACCACACAAACATAAGATCCCTTCTCTGAACTGAGAATTTTATCCCAATCAATGCCAAGTACCATCCACACACGTATTTTATAATATATTTAAAATTTTATGTAATATATATTTGGTGATTTGGATTTAAAAAGACTAGCTTACTGAGATTTTATTATCTTTAAAAAGATACACTTCAGTATGGAGTGAGGCTGCTTATAGTAGGATTGACAGCATATTGCTGGAGCCCTTCTGGGGGCATAATGGGAAGAGTTTGGGGCTTTAAAGGCAGAAGAATTTGGCTGGACTTCTGCATAACGTGTGAACTTGGACATTATTTCACCTCTCTGAACCTCACTTCCTTGTTTATAAAAAGAAGATGAGCTATGCAGCTCATTCCGTAGCCTACACACTACGTGGTAGGTATTGTTATTTCTTTTGTTCAGGAGAAGAAACTGAAGTTCAGAAAGGGTAGGTGGGGACTTCCCTGGTCCATTGGTTAAGAATCTGCCTGCCAATGCAGGGGACACGGTTCGAATCTGGGTCCTGGAAGATCCCACATGCTGCAGAGCAACGAGACCCTCTCCCTCCCCCCGCACACATGCAACTGTTGAGCCCAGCCCTCGAACGCCAGCTACTGAAGCTCTCTCACCTAGAGCACATGCCACTAGGTGAGAACAAGAGAAGCAACCGAAGCCTCTGCAGTCACTGCAATGAGAAGCCCGCAAGGAGAAAGGAAAACCCAGCACAGCTACCAGTAACAAAACTGTCTTTTAAAAAAGGAGAGAGGATCAGTGACTGACGGAAGGTTACGTTGCTAGAAAGACATAAACCCCAGGCACGAACCCTGGTCTATCTGGCTCCAAGGTCAGCTGAAAAAATTTTCCCCTCATCAGGCTCCTGGCTAATTTCCAGGCTGACCTCTGAAATGATTGGGGAGGTCAAATTAGATTGGTGAATGTGCTTTGGAAAAATGTCATAAGATATGCAAACGTAAGAGATGATTCAACCTCGGTGAAACAATAGGAACATAAACAGAAGCTACAGATAAACACACGCTACTCCAAGATGTCTATGTATCTGTTTAAATGGAATGGTTGTCGCGTGTTGCTCTGTCAAACTCAAGCTCTGAAAGTCACATGACAGAGGGATAATTTCCTTCCTCAGGATGAAAATTTATAGGAATTCAGGGGAAAATATTTTGGTGATCATAATAAAAACTTCGAGTCAGATGAGTTTCACATCATGCCGTGAGCGCTGTGAGTCAAAAGCACACACAGCGTTTGGGCCGGATGTGGCTTCCTTCAAGTAGGCTGGCTCTCTGTGGGGGGATTCATTCTGCGACAGGCAGAGAGGGCCCGGCAGGATGAAGAGGTTCTTTGTGCTTGTGCTGTCTCTCACCTTGCTGATTTTCTTCTCAGGTGAGCATTAACTCCTGAAACCTATTTCTATCCTGAGAAGATAAACTGGAAGAAATCTATTTTATATTTTTAAAGTATTTTTTCAGAATTTCAAATAATATCGAATACATCATAATTCAATGCTCTTTTTTTCCTGAAGAGTGGGCTCCCAGAATTGCTATCATAAGGGATAAATTTTTTTTAAATCTTTAAATGTATTAGAATACTAATTCTCAAAAATGCTGATCAATCTTAAAATCTGACATACTTTTTTTTTTTTTTTTTTTTGGGCTGTGGTGCCTGGCTTGTGGGATCTTAGTTCCCCGACCAGGGATTGAACCTGGAGTTCCCTGCAGTAAAAGTGGGAGTCCTAACTACTGAACCACCAGGGAATTCCCTTGATATACTTTTATTATGATAATATCTTTCAGAGTTTGTGTATGATTATCAAAACTTCATTTACTTTAATTATAATATCTGTTTTGAGGGATCGTGGATGCTTAGCAAGTTTAACATAATCTTCTTGTCATGGGGGGACCTTCTAGTAACAATTTAAACTTGATTTAGTGTGTTGAGGCTTTGAAAGAATCTCACCAAAGTAACCCCGAGGGATAAGAAACACACCTACCAGGGACCTGAAGAAAATGTGTTTAAAGAAACATGTCCATTAAAGTAACGGCCACTTTTAGAGGAATGGGTCATCGCAGTAGGTAAATAGTTTTAGTTACGCAGCCTTAGCCATCTTAGGAACAATTAAACATTCCTCTCTGAGCCTTTGGGAAAGCCAAGCCCTCTGAGACAGGTCTCTGTGAAAGAACTTCTGTGTGCTGACCCAAATTGGACTTGCAAATGCTTGGCCTTGGACAGCGAGATGGCGAGTGGATGGGGGTGCCTGAGAGTCCCTGAGGTCCTTCCTGACATTTTCAGGGGCCTCTCCCATTCTGACGGAGAAGCAGGCCAAGCAGCTCCTGAGATCCCGGCGCCAGGACAGGCCCAGCAAACCCGGATTCCCTGATGAGCCCATGCGGGTGAGTTCCAGGCAGGCTCTGGGCTGTTTGAAGGGAAAGGGAGGTGGCTGGAGTGCTTGTTCATTATGAAACCAAACGAGTTGCTCCTCCCAGTCCAGGGAGGGCGTTAGATGGAGACTCTACAGAGCCTCAGGTGCAGGGTGATCACCTTCTTCTCACACGGTTCTCTCCTAGAGGTGCCAGCCCACTCCCCGGCTGTTCACACAGGTTTAAATGGAAACAGTGGAAACAGTGCAGCCCCCGCTGGGGTCCAGGATCCCGGGTGGGCTGTCGGGCTGCTCCTCTGAACGGTCGCTCGGGAGCTGTGCCCTGAGGCTGGTGTCAGTCCCCTCTTCTCCCTCCTGCCTTGGGCCCCGGGCAGGCTGGCCCAGCATCCCCGACCAGTGACGATGCTCTGTCTGGGCAAGACAGGATCTCTGCCCTGCTGCCACCAGCTTCTGCGCGCGCCCCATGCCTCTGATTTCAGGCTGGGGCCTCGGCTCGGCCCTGTAGGATCCTGGTGTCCGCCTAGTTTTTCTGAACCAGGAGCCCCTCTCCTGCCTTCATTTTGTGACTTGTGCTGGATGCTACAAGACCCTGCCACCCTGTCTTGCCTGGCCTTCCCATGACGGAAGTGCTGAGATTCCCCCTCAGCTTCCCAGGTGGCTCAGTGGTAAAGAATCCGCCTGTCAAGGCAGGAGACGGTGGTTCCACCCCTGGGTCGGGAAGATCCCCTGGAGAAGGAAATGGCAGCCCACTCCAGTATTCTTGCCTGGAGAATCCCATGCATGGAGGAGCCTGGTGGGCTACAGTCCGTAGGGTCGCAAAGAATTGGACCCAACTTAGCAACTAAACAACAGGTGAAGGTAAGCAGCAGCGACCCCGGCAGTCAGCATGTCTGTGAAGCTGCATCTGCGGTCCAGGCTGGTCCCCACCCTGTGTCCACGCCAGCCAAGCCCCACACTCACCTCTGTTCACTGTGTCTCTGCAACAAAGCCCTGAGGATCTGCAGCAGTACTGGCTTCGCTCCCTGCGGAATTGAGGGGGCAGCTGGATTAGTCCCTTTGAAAGGCTCTCATTACCCTGCCCGGCCGCGTAATGGTGGGGTTGAGTGTGAATTTCCCCATTTTCCAACTATGGAACTTTGAAGACGTTCCCTCCCGTTTCTCAGTACTCTTGACTTCAATATTCTCAGACTGTAAAAAGAGGGTAACAAATAGTACTGGTTATATTTCTGTGATATCATTGTTATAAACAATAAGTGTAAAGCAGCTCCTTTGTGAGAACAGAAGAAGGTAATTCATACTAAGGCACTTAAAAGAGTACTCAGCAAGCAGTAAGACTCCTCTGAGTGCTAAGTGCCAGGGACGGGTGCAGCAAGGCTGCAGATGGTCCTCCGGGTTTCTGCTCCCCGCCGGTGGGAGACACAGAGAAGCCAGCAAAGCGCTGTTTCCCAGAGTCGCTTAGGAACCAAGCGGGAGCTTCAGACTGTGAAGGGTGGACGTGGCTTTGCTCTTTTTGGTGGGAGAAGCCAGAGGCGGCTGGAGTCTCCGAGTGCAGGGGGACCGGGCTGGCGGGGGAGACGCGGGAGCAGGGAGGGTGCGGCGATGCTGGACTTCTCGGCTCAGCGGAGGACAGTCAGAGGATGCTCTGAGTGAGTGGGGGAGTGCAGACTCGGGCTTTGGGCACAGCGTTCGGAAGAGGTCCGGGACTGAAGTCCGAGGCGCCCAGAGGTGGGCATAAGCAGAAGGCCCCGAGGGGCTCAGGAGGAATGTGAGGGGATAGGGCGGAACCGGGCAGGGGGCCACGTGAGCGCAGGGGACAGGGGCTGGGAAGGAGAAGGGTGGCGCGGGAGCAGGCTGCCTGGCTCCAGGGTCCCTGGAGGGCCCCAGCTGGGTCTTTGGGCTTTGGGGGTGTTGTCTGCAGGGGCCGTTCCAGAGGCTGGGGGAGGCTGGTCACGGGGCTGGTTCAAGGGCCCCACAAGTGCCCAGGAGATAGGCTGCGCTCGGCTCCAGAGTGGGCCGAGCGGCTTCTTTGCCCTGAGCCCTGATTGTGGGCGGGCGGCCTTGCGGGGATTGCAGGCAGTTTCGGCAGCAGGTGGGCGGGGCGCTAGGCTCCGCTTCCTGCCTCCAGCTTCCTCCCTCCGCCTGTGCTAGCTACGCACCGCGCTCGACTCTGTCCCCAGACACGGCTTGTTGTGCTCCTTCCCTGCCCAGAATGCCCCAGAGCTCCTTCTCTGACTGTTTCCCTCTTCCCAGCTCCTGGCCATCCTCAGCCTTCATCTGTGACAACCCTCCGCTTGCCTCCGGCTTTGCTATTTTCTGCAATATCTGGCTTTGGGGTTTTGTTAATTTGGTCGTCTTTCTTAGGTTTGACCACCGACTCGGGCTTCCCAGGGGGCGCTAGCGACTAAAAACTTGCCTTTCTTTTTTTTTTTTTAATTTAAATTTTATTTTTTTTTTTTACTTTACAATACTGTATTGGTTTTGCCGTGCAGGAAATACAAACGACTTGTGTCGATCCCTGGGTCGGGAAGATCGCCTGGAGCAGGGCATGGCGACCCGCTTCAGTATCCTTGCCTGGAGAATTCCTTGGACAGAGGAGCCTGGCGGGCTATAGTCCATAGGATTGCAAAGAGCTGGACAGGACAGCAGTGACTTAGCATACACGCACGCGCCACTGACTCATCTTAACTCCTTGAACCTGCCTAATCTAGCTAGTTTCTGTGATTCTGTCTCGACTCACCCACCGCTTCCTACACATCCTGTGTGTGGTACAGTCCTGTGTGTCCCTCACCAAGACACTGACCTGTGTCTAGAATCCTTAGCCACTCAGTCAAATTTAGAAAAGTGCTTGTTGTGACCTATAAACATGCAACAAAACATTTAGTACTTAGCTTGTACCTGTAGTTCTCACACAGGGGTAATTTTGTTCCCCTACCTCGGGGACATTTGCTGATGTCTGGAGACTTCTTGGGTTGTCAGAGCTGCTGTGGGAAGGGTTTACTACTGGCATCTAACAGGTTAAGGCCAAGACTGCTGCTAAATATCCTCCGGTGCACAGAGAGGCTCCCACAACAAAACTCATCTGGCCTGAACTGTAACAGAGCCAGGGGTGAGGAAGCCTGTCTACAGTGCTGAACAACCTCTTCCTCTTTCACTGTGTGTGTCTCTCACACTGCCACCCACAATTACCTCCACCCACACACGGTCCTTGCTGAACCAACACAGTTTCCGGAATCACATTTTTTTTTTTTTTCCTTAGGAGTGTGTTTCTTCACCTTGGCTATGTGCTGGAATCAAATGGGGAGGTTAAAAATATGCCACCTGGGACCCCTCAGGGATGGGTGGTCGCCCGAGGTGTGACATCGGGGAGTGGGTAGAGGCCCCCAGATGGCATCAGTGTGCAGCTGAAGCCCAGAACCACCAGCCCGGACCTTCTCCGGGGAGGCCTGCCCCGGGTAACAGTGGGGAGCACCTTTAGAAAGCAGTTGAGTGTTGAACTGAGTGGTCTGGAGAGTAGGTGGCTTAGTTGTTTAGATGCAGGTGAGAGAGAGAGCGTGTGAGAGGGTTGAGTGGTCGAGCAGGGGGACCTCCATGCGTCCCAAGATGGGCTCCAAATTACACTCTACATCCGCTGTGCCCTGCCGAGCACCGGACCTGAGGCCGAAGACCGGACGTTTTTCTTTCATTTGAGAAGCGTGTGTCTGTGGTATGGATAAGGATGAACCAGAGCCGTCCAGGCTGACTCCAGTTATCTAATGAGGTTATCTGGCCCACGGGGTCTGAGGAGAGGACCTTGAGCTCTAACCTGAAAGAGGAGGGAGGCTGGGAAGGCTTCCTGGAAGAAGCTCCACTGAGCTGAAGCTTGAAGTATGTGGAGTTTGCAGACAGTGTGTGGGTGGGCTAGGCCGGACAAGAGCGCCCCGCAGTGTGATTCCAGGCTATATTCTGTACAGACTCATTCTGGACTATGGCCTCTCGACTCGGGGTGAGTCCTTTCCTTTTCCTGGAGTAGCAGTTGTCTCTGTAAAATGCAGAGTTTGGCCCAGAGTCTGGCTACAATGTTCATCCCAGGCTTCCTAATCTAGAATCTGGAAAGAGCATCAGGGTGACCATGCTTTTGGTGCCAGTCAGCAACTGACAGGAAGAGCCCACAGCCAGACCTGGATTTGGCAAGGACCAGAGGGGCTTGTTTGGAGCCCCAGGAGGGGCTTGTGTAGGGGTCT
>SJYX01009355.1:0-15321 GCA_006410675.1 Oreotragus oreotragus | reverse complement strand
GTTTGTGTATGACTGTGTGCATAGGATGTAAATGTATGTGAGGGTATGTATGTGTGAAGGTATGCGTGTGTGTATGACTGCACATGTGTGTGAGGGTTTGTGTATGACTGTGTGCATAGGATATAAATGTATGTGAGGGTGTGTATGTGTGAAGGTATGCGTGTGTGTATGACTGTACATGTGTGTGAGGGTTTGTGTATGACTGTGTGCATAGGATATAAATGTATGTGAGGGTGTGTATGTGTGAAGGTATGCGTGTGTGTATGACTGTACATGTGTGTGAGGGTTTGTGTATGACTGTGTGCATAGGATATAAATGTATGTGAGGGTGTGTATGTGTGAAGGTATGCGTGTGTGTATGACTGTACATGTGTGTGAGGGTTTGTGTATGACTGTGTGCATAGGATGTAAATGTATGTGAGGGTGTGTATGTGTGAAGGTATGCGTGTGTGTATGACTGTACATGTGTGTGAGGGTTTGTGTATGACTGTGTGCATAGGATATAAATGTATGTGAGGGTGTGTATGTGTGAAGGTATGCGTGTGTGTATGACTGTACATGTGTGTGAGGGTTTGTGTATGACTGTGTGCATAGGATATAAATGTATGTGAGGGTGTGTATGTGTGAAGGTATGCGTGTGTGTATGACTGTACATGTGTGTGAGGGTTTGTGTATGACTGTGTGCATAGGATATAAATGTATGTGGGGGTGTGTATGTGTGAAGGTATGCGTGTGTGTATGACTGTACATGTGTGTGAGGGTTTGTGTATGACTGTGTGCATAGGATATAAATGTATGTGAGGGTGTGTATGTGTGAAGGTATGCGTGTGTGTATGACTGTACATGTGTGTGAGGGTTTGTGTATGACTGTGTGCATAGGATATAAATGTATGTGAGGGTGTGTATGTGTGAAGGTATGCGTGTGTGTATGACTGTACATGTGTGTGAGGGTTTGTGTATGACTGTGTGCATAGGATGTAAATGTATGTGAGGGTGTGTATGTGTGAAGGTATGCGTGTGTGTATGACTGTACATGTGTGTGAGGGTTTGTGTATGACTGTGTGTATAGGATATAAATGTATGTGAGGGTGTGTATGCGTGAAAGTATGCGTGTGTGTATGACTGTACATGTGTGTGAGGGTTTGTGTATGACTATGTGTATAGGATATAAGTGTATGTGAGGGTGTGCATGTGTGAAGGTATGTGTGTGTGTGTACAACTATACGAGTGTGTGTCAGGGTTTGTGTATGACTGTGTGTATAGGATATAAATATATGTGAAGGTTTGTATGTATGAAGGTATGTGGGTGTGTATGACTGTATGTGTGTGTAAGGGTTTGTGTATGACTGTGTGTATAGGATATAAATGTATGTGAAGGTGTGTATGTATGAAGGTATGTGGGTGTGTACGACTGTACATATGTGTAAGGGTTTGTGTATGATTGTGTGCATAGGATATAAATGTACGTGAGGGTATGTATTTATGAAGGTATGTGTGTGTACAACTGTACATGTGTCTAAGGGTTTGTGTATGATTGTGTGTATAGGATATAAATGTATGTGAGGGTGTGTATGTATGGAGGTATGTGCGTGTGTACAACTATACGAGTGTGTGTAAGGGTTTGTGTATGACTGTGTGTATAGGATATAAATATATGTGAGGGTGTGTATGTATGAATGTATGTGTGTGTGTACAACTATATGAGTGTGTGTCAGGGTTTGTGTATGACTGTGTGTATAAAGGATATAAATGTATGTGAGGGTGTGTATGTATGAAGGTATGTGTGTGTGTATGACTCTACATGTGTCTGTGTGTGTGAGGGTTTGTGTGTGACTGTANATTACCGAGAGATGGCTGGCAGGTTATTTCATTTTGCTTCTCCCATCTGAGGGACTGTGCACAAGAAAATCCTTTCAGAGAGAAGAGAGGCCACTGATGAGAGGAAACGGATGGTGCTTTGGGGAGAGATCAAGAATCCAAAATGAAATTGAGTGTCTAGGATACGCGGGATGATAGGTGATGAGCATGGAAGGTCCTCTCGGGGCCAGGTTGGGAGGCGCTGACTGTCCTAGTGGAGTGCACTTTCATTCTGTACTGGGTGGGAGCCACAAGGGGTTTGAAGCGGTTGGGGGGTAGTTTAAGCTGGCATGCAGGAGCCACTTAGAGGCTCAGGACACATCCTCTTGAACTCTGGCCTTCAGGTCCCATTATCCACAGGACGTGGGATATTACGTTTCTGGACATGTTATGTAACCTGGAGATGGACAGGGGTTTGGGAGAGGATGAGCAGCGTGGGTCTGTCCTTGGGAGCTGAGCCTGGAGACTCATGTGCTCAACATTACCGAGAGATGGCTGGCGGGTTATTTCATTTTGCTTCTCCCATCTGAGGGACTGTGCACAAGAAAACCCTTTCAGAGAGAAGAGAGGCCACTGATGAGAGGAAATGGATGGTGCTTTGGGGAGGGATCAAGAATCCAAAATGAAAGCAAGTGGGCAGATTTGTAGTCGTCTCTCCTTAGAAGTGTCTATGAAGCAATGTTTATATTCTTGACACTAGGCTTAAATATTGGCAGGTGTTGGCTTCTGTGGGATGATAGGTGTTTTGGAAGCAGGTTCAGACAAGCTTTGCCCACACATCCCGGGGGCTGGACTGCTTTGACAGCCTGTATCCTGCCGACTCAGGGCAACAGCCATCCTGACTATGTGGTGGGAAGGACAGACTAACGCCTTTGAAAAGATCACTGGTGGGCCCTCCTTGTGGGGAGGCCTGGCTTCCGCCTTACAGGAGTGGGAACACCTTGCTGGCACCCTTGATGGAGGAAGGTGAGGACAGAGGGAATGAGGAAGAGAGCAGTTCTGGGGAAGGAAGCTGGAAGTGTTCTGAGAGTCTGGAGGCAGCCAAGGAGGAAGGGGTGAAAGCCCCAGAGGAGGGGATGGGGAGAGGAGTCAGGGTGGGAGGGGTGGGGAGGTCAGAGAGGCCCACCTCTGACAGAGCTCCTGTGGCAGGACATAGCCGACACATTCAGTTTATGGCCTTGGCGTTGAGTTTGAACTCGTTTTCTGCTCTGTGACCACCCTCTGTGGCCCTCACCCCGTAAGAAAAGTCTGCTCTATGTAGCAACCTTGTGTTAGTGTTTCTCTGGGGGAGTGACAGAGGGCAGGTGTGTGCTGTGCAGGCTGAAGGCGGCTGATGAAAGTGGGAGGGACACACCCGGATCTGGAAGCTGGAGTGATGGGGAAACGTGACCCCCAGATCTTTTAGAGAAGCGGGGGAATTGGGTTCTAGACGTCACAGGAAGGTGACAGGCCCCCTTGGAGGGCTAGGATTCACGTGGGGAGAACCCCTCTGGAGACATCTGGGTGTTCGCTGAGTTTACTTAGGACGGAAGGTTATGAAGACATCATGCTAGAAGTCTCCAGATGCTCAGGTAGTAGAAACAGCCTGAGAGGCTGAGGGAGACAGGGCTGTGTGGAAAGAAGGGCTGAGCTTGGGCTGCGAGGGGAGAAGCTGGAAAAAGATAGTCCTGAGCTTTCCCTGGAGTGTGTCAGCAGTTGCGACTGCACTTCTGCTGATGGTCAGGGTTTGGGGGCTGAACTCTCAGAACTCCAAAAGGGGTCCCCAGCCCGGCTGGTGGGCTTCGCTTGGGAGCCCACCAGACATGCAGAGCCTCAGGCTCCTCCCCACACGTGAGGGTGGACCTGAGCCACAGGCCGGGGGCCCCAGGGGCACATCCAAGTGGGAGAAGTGTTGTCCTGGAGGGGCGGCCCTTAGCTTCTACTCCCAGCGTCCTGGGGCTGGGAGCAAGCCGGTGCTTGTTTTGTTTCCACACAGGGATCCCTCTTGCTTCCCTCTGGGCTTTCTGCTCGAGTGGATTCCTGTTTTCCAGGACACCTGGCCCCTGGCTTCTCTCTCTGCTCTGCGGTTTCTGCAGCTCAGCCACAGTCTCCTTTGCTGGGTTCTTAGCCCTCGACAATCCTGTAAACATCGGAGCATTCCAGGGCTCTGCTCTCTGCCTTTATAGTCCCCTAGTTGAAATGTCACCTCTGTACACTCCTAAGTCCAGGCTGGGCTCTCTGCACGAGCTCCCTCATACAACTGTCTGCTGGGCTGTTTGCACTGGAATATCTAGCCAGCAGCTCAGACCTAACCGCTCCCTACACTTGCCTTTCCCCTTGGGGTAAGGGGGCTGGCCACCTCCTCCTAGTTGTGTGAGCCTGAAATCCAGCATCTGACCACTTCTCATCCTCCCCTGCCACAACCCGAGTGCTTAGAGTGGACCGAGCCACATCCTTCTTGGACCCCTCGGCTTCTGTTCTCAGCGGAGCAGTGAGAGTCAGTTCTTAAAAAAGTAAGCCAGACCCCATTTCCCCCCTGCTTAAATCCTTCCAGTGACTTCCTGCCTTATTTCCAAAACTGCCATGGTCCGACAGTGGCCTGCGAGGCCCTAGAGGTCTTTTCACTCCCTCTGTTCCCTCCTTGACCTCCGCCTGCGATGCATCCGTCTCCCTGCCCCACCCCTGCAGTCATGCTGGCCTCCTCCCTGTGCCTTCAATGTGTCAGGCTTGTCTGCCCTTTCACTGCTGTAGTTCAGGCTACGGGGAACGCGGGGTTGCCTTTATTTCATGACTTCTTTACTACCTTTCACTTCTACAAGAAGTAAAACTTCTTGTTCTAGTTCATTTTAAATTGAAGCGTAGGATAAATGTATTATGCTATGGTCTGAGTGTTTGTGTCTTCCCCTCCCTTCCATTCATGTACTGAAATCTGAACTCCCAAGTGATGATATCCGGGGATGGGGCCTTTGGACGGTATTCAGGTCATAAGGGCTCTGCTCTCATGGATTGTAAATGCGATTAGTGTCCTTATGAAAGAGGCCCCAGGAAATCTCCCCAGACGCGTCTGCCATGTGGGGATGCAAGATGTCTGGCCTGCCAGGCAGCCCACGTCCGCTCCCGCTTCCACCCTGATCTGTGCTCCTCCACCTCCTGGGCTGGAAGAAGTCAGCTTCTGTGGTTGGTGAGCTGCCCAGTCTGTGGTATTTCAGGTTATAGAGCCGGAATGGACTAAGATATGATACAACTTATTTATTTTATTTAATTCTTCCTGGAACAGTGGGCATGGTAGTTATTTCTGATCATGATATCCTTGTACACATGTATGTTTTGCCAAGTTCAATGATAAGAAATGAAACTTCTGAGTCAGAGGGTTTATGTACTTGCAATTGAAATGGGTACTGCCAAACTGCCTTACCAACTCCCATCAGTAGTGTATATAAAAATACCTAGTTCCTTGTATTCTTGGCAACATTTGTTCTTATCAGACTTTGCATGCACAACATTCAAGATGGGAATAAATAAGGTTTTAAAAGGAAGCTCAACTGCATGCTTTTTTATCTGTTTCTGTCAATATTATACACATTTCTTCATATTATTATAACTTTTATAACCATAATGATAGTAACTTACTCTTTTGTTCAATCATTTGCACTATCTTTTTAAATCTAATTTTTCATATTAATCTTTTTATTAAAACTGAGTCTTTGCAATATATTTAAAATGACATATTCCACAGACAAATATTTAAGAGAAAACTTCTTTATGTATAATTATTGGCATACAAATTTAAGAACATATTTAAAACAAAGCTAAATATTTATATAAATATAGCCAAGTTGGAAGTGGAAGTCACTCAGTCGTGTCTGACTCTTTGAGATCCCATGGAATTCTCCAGGCCAGAATTACTGGAGTGGGTTGCCTTTCCCTTCTCCAGGGGATCTTCCCAACCCAGGGATTGAACCCGGGTCTCCCACATTGCAGGCAGATTCTTTACCAGCTGAACCACAAACAAAGCTCAAGAATACTAGAGTGGGTAGCCTATCCCTTCTTCAGGGGATCTTCCCGACCCAGCAATCGGACCGGGGTCTCCTGCATTGCGGGTGGATTCTTTACCAACTGAGGTATCAGGGAAGCCTGTCCAAATTGGATATATATCCAAATTCATATCAATGATCCGGAACACATGAGTTTTAAGTTGTTGGTTTTCCAGATAGTGTGAAACACTTTTCATCCACTTTAGAAAGGACCCAGGCCATCTAGAAAGAATAACTTTGTTTAACAGACACTGTTTTCCAAAGATCACATAGAAGTCTTCAGTGCAATTGCAATTTATCTTCAGAAGCTTCTTCCAAGTGGAGATCTGTCCATGATATAAGGAAGGATTCCCATGTAGCAAGGCACTAAATAAAGGAAACACACCATCAGGAGATCAATGTTAGTTCACTTTCACTGTTCGTCATAGAGAATGTTCTCCTCAGCCATGTTTGTAAATGCTGACTTGATATCATTTTGCATTGTTTTGTTTCCATCTTTCCTAATCTGCTTTCAGGGCTTTATTAGCGTACTCCACTTTATCTTCCAGTTTTCTGTCTCTTCTGTAAACAGATCAGTATCTGCCTTTCTGGAGGCAGTTGTCTGACTTTGGCCTCTTCATTTCATGACACCCATTAACATTTCACTGTAAAGCACATACTCACATACAGCAGGAAGCAGGGCCTCTGAGAGGCCAGACATCGTTTTCAGAGGCCTTACAGCATTTGTCAACGCAGCTGGCAACACCTTGTAGAGCATCAGCCAGATCTCCTTCTGATGCTGACCACAGAATATGAATTGGGTCATATTCTTTCATTTCATCAAAAATATTCCTTTTCTTTCTTGCAAATTCTCGAAGATATTTTAATCTATCAAATTTATTTTCTGGCTGAATGTTTCAACAAAGTTATTCATTTCCTTGGATTCCTCGGGGCAACTTTTAACTGCTCTCATTGATAATGCAGCCTCTCTGTCTGCCCCGTCCTGCTGAGTAATTTGGGCCTTTGCTTCTTGCAAGAAGAAAGTTCCCAAGCTTGTGCAATAGGAAAAACTTTAAAGTCCTTATTAACTGTTAGAGTTGGATGATCAGCAACGTTGTTCAAAAATTTGTGCGATGCCTTCCTGCGTGTCTCAGTGATGTCACCGTTAAAGCCTTCCACCATTCCTTTCCCCCTAAACTTTTCTGACAATGGTGGAATAATCAGAGTGGGTTGTTTTTCTTCAAGTTTTTCTTTTAATCAAAGAAAACCTTGATAATGTCTCCTAACTTCGAATTCACTGGAGTCAAATTCTCCATGAGATGTCTTAGTAACAATCCTGTAAGGAATAAAAGTTTCAATTGTAGCAACATGGCTTTCTGGTTCATCAACTGTAACGAAAAGAAGGAGTGTGCCTTAAATTTAATTTTTACTTTATATTGGAATATAGTCTATTTACAATGTTGTATTAGTTTCCGGTGTACAGCAAAGTGGTTCGGTTATACGTATATCCATTAGTTTTCAGTTTATTTTCTCACATAGGTTATTATAGAATATTGAGTAGCGTTCTTTGTGCTGTACAGTAGGTCCTTGTTAATTATCGATTTTATATATAGTAGCAAGTATATGGAGAAGGCAATGGCACCCCACTCCAGCACTCTTTTCTGGAAAATCCCATGGGCAGAGGAGCCTGGTAGGCTGCAGTCGATGGGGTCACTGAGGGTCGGACACGACTGAGCACCTTCACTTTCACTTTTCACTTTCATGCATTGGAGAAGGAAATGGCCACCCACTCCAGTGTTCTTGCCTGGAGAATCCCAGGGGCAGGGGAGCCTGGCGGGCTGCCGTCTCTGGGGTCGCACAGAGTCGGACACGACTGAAGTGACTTAGCAGCAGCAGCAGCAGCAAGTATACGCTAATCCTAAACTCCTAATTTATCCCTCCCTGACATTTCCCCTTTGGTATAAGTGTGCTTTCAAAGTCTGTGAATCAGTTTCTGTTCTGTAAATAAGTTCACTTGTATTATCCTTTTAGCTGCGACATGTAAGTCATATCATATGATATATGCCTCTGTCTGACTTACTTCACTTAGTATGACAATCTCTAGGCCCAAGCATGTTGCTGCCAATGGCATTGTCTCACTTCTTTTTATTGCTGAGTGATACTGCATTGTACACAGTTACTACCTCTTCTTATCCCTTCATCTGTTGAACATTTAGGTTGCTTCCAGGTCTTGGTTATGACAAATGAACCCCAGGGTGCATGTATCTTTTATAATTATGGTTTTCGCCAGACGTATGCTCAGGAGTGGGATTGCTGGGTCATATGGTGGTAGCTCTATTTCAGTTTTTCAAGGAACCTCTATATCATTCTCCATTCTGGTTACGCCAGTTTACATGGCCACCTACAGTGTAGGAGGGCTGCTTCTTCCACTATTGTTTCTATTATAAACAACAGTCTAAAAGTTTGTTCTTATAGTATTTTTTAACATTTTGAATTAGTTGCTAAGGACATATTGCCAGAAAATAAATTACTGGGTCCAAGTATATGAATATTTTTAAAGCTTTTATTTCTACATTGCTTTCTAAAAAGTTTAAAAAGATAATTCATGCTCTTGTCCTCCAAGAGTGCTCCAGTGGAGGTTTTAAGGTAAAGACATGAGTGGAGCATGATTGTGGTATCTTAATTTGTAGATCAGTTGGCCGTTTCTGGGGCGGGAGGAGTGGATGCAGGCAGGGAGAATGAGGGATCGCAACTGACTTGCGGGCGTCGGCGTGGACACGTGGGTGCTATTCAATGGCACTGGACACATAGGAGGAGGAGAGGTTATCTGGAGTGATGGTGTGTTTGAAGTTCTTCTCTGATAGGACCTGCCTTTGTACTTGCTTCTTCAGCTCTTGCCTACCTGGTTCACTCTACTTATTTGCAGAGATTCACCTGAAATGACATCTTTTTAAAGAGGATTTCCTGATGTCCCCATCCTCCCACCATGAACTACAGCATCCCCTTGGCTTAGCACTCACAGCATAATCTTGCTATTTCTGACTTAGAAAAACAAAAAACAACCAACCTCTCTCTCTTACGAGACTGCTGTAAACTACTTGAGCAGATGGACTATTTGTTTCACTTCTGGGCCCCCAGCACCAAGCAGAGTTTGACATTTACTAAATGCTCATGATAGTTATTTGCTTTCCTCTCTCTGCTTCTCTCCAGGGGAGAAGTGTTGTAGGACATAACTCGACCATAGAACCTGGAGGTTATTTCGAAGACGTCTTCCCCATGGCCTTCCTTAAATTCATTAAATTTCTCTTAGTCATTTCAAATTTTAGGAAAGAAATTATTGCCAACTGCTGGGGTGAACCATGGAAATTCTCTAAAAAGATGACATCTGAGCTAAAATTATGTCCTTTTTGATTGTATTCGTAAGCACTGGTGTGCCCTGGGAATATGCTTTCCATTTTGGCCTGTGTTCCTTTAAGGAATGTTCTTGTTGGGCAAGTATAAATCATATTAGCTTTATTGTAAATAGTCTTTGTAAAATATGCTTTCATATTTGGCGCCTTGACAAATGTATGTAGTGACTCCATTACCCTTTCGTGCCCTGTGATCTCAAAAACCAGTTCAGAGTGACTGAGAGGCAAATTGTGCACATAAATGATTTGCCTTCTTTTAGGACTGAGCCTTCTGGTGGCCCTGAGCAGTTAAGTTCTGAGCCACCCACTGCCTGTATGATTACCTTGCTTTCACTAATGAGCAAAATACTTCATCCAAATGTCAGTGGATCTTTAATTCCATGCAAATGTCATGGGAAGAAGTTTGCCTTCTTGGAAAAAGATCCCACCTTGATAGATTAACTCTCTAGTTTATGATTCTCAGCTAAGCTCAGGTTCCAGTGGGTTTTAAATTTCATTATCACACCTCTCCTGTGCCATTATAAAGAACCCCTTCCCTTTTCTGCTCTAATTACTGAGAAATTATTTACTTAAACCATTACAGTTGGCATTGGACATGGAAAACAGATATTGGTTTTTGTTTGCTTTTCTTCCCCGTGAAGAAAGAAATTAAAAAAAAAAAAATGAAAACTTATTTTCCATCTACCCCTTCTTTCTTGATCCAGGAACATTTGAGATTATCATTAATGCTGGGCCATTTCTGACCTAGCCAGCACAATTGTTGAATTTGTGGTTTTCAGCAGATTTTCAATTTGGCTTTTCATCTTTGACTAATGATTGCTTTTAGGCCTTTGTGGCGTATTCATTTCCCTAACATTCTAAATAAATAGTGAAATGTCATGGAAACCAGAGCTTGTTTCTTTCTCTCTCTATGTGTGTCTCTGTATTGTTTTTCTTCACCAATGATTTCAGCCTCTGTTTAGGAGTGTGAAATAAATATATGTATTTCATTCTTGGAGGCTTTTTATGTACCTTTGGCCTGGGCCATTATAACGGGCAGATTGACACAGATACCCAGGAACCTCCCAAGGAGGAGTTAGTGAGATTATGGAGAAAGAACCGTCATTTCACTTACTCATTCACTTGTTTGTACATTTCTTCTGTGTGTTTTACTGAGGTCCTACGAGGTGTCCGGAAGTAAGTCATATACGAGGTATGTCTTCGTCACTCATCAAAAAGCCAGTTAGGTGTTTGGCTGAAAGGGACAAGGGTTAAATGAGCAAGGATGCCAATGAGCATAAGAGGTGCAGATTCATGGTTGCAAATGTAAGTTTCCCAAAGTTCTCATTTCGCCTTGAAAGCTCAGATCTCATCATTTAGTTAACAAGCACTGTCAGTTGCTTTCCTGGAAGTGACAAGCTCAATGCATTCGTTTTTGGAAAGATGCCTGCCAAACCAGCACATGAAGCACCTAGTGCAACCCTTGACACCTACATTCCCCCAGGCGCTGTTTCTGGAGAAAATCATTGCCCTTTGTTGGGTAGCGGAAGTACTGCTTCTGCACTTCCTGTTGGTCTCCTTCTACGGCTTTCCCAGGGCGTGTATCAGGGAAACTGACCTGCTAAGCATGCTTTGTTTTTATTCTTTATTTTAGCTGTGAGTGTGTGATGCAGGACACTGTGACCACTAGGATAGCTGGGTGCCTTTGCCCCTGCAGAGGCGTCAGTTTTACCCACAGTGAGGGGGCTTCCCAAGTGGCTCAGGGGTAAAGAATCCGCCTGTCAATGCAGGAGATGAGGGAGACGTGGGTTTGATCCCTGGGTCGGAAAGATCCCTTGGAGTAGGAAAGGGCAACCCACTTCAGTTTTCTTGGAAAATTCCATGGACAGAGGGGCCTGGCAGGCTACAGTCCATGGGGTCACGAAGAGTTGGACATGACAGAGTGATTGAGCAAACACGCACGTGCACAGTGAGAAAGCAAATGTCTTAATATTATTCAAAAAGTAGCTTTGACATCATGGACCTGCGAGGGGAGCACAGATCATGCTTTGAGGACCACAGCTTTAGTCTTTTATTCAACAAACATTTCTCGAAAGTTTCCTGTGGACCAGTTCCTGGGAGAGATGCTCTGTCCACAACTTCAGGGCATGCTCAGGTCTCCCATATCAAATAGCAACCAAGATTAACTGGAGGGCTTAGTCAAGGACTGTTTACAAAGGTGTGGCAGGATGAAGGGGAACTGACAAGAAATGATTAAGGCTGCAGGGCTGAGGCTCCCGAGGCAGGAGGGTGGAAGGGAAGAGTGTGGTTCCGCAGACCTGGAGGGGCAGACCTCTAGAAGCCGGGTTGTCAGGGAAGCGATGCAGACCATCTGCCGGGAGTCCTCGGGGAGGTACCAGGGGAGTCCGTATGGACTCCACCTCTCGCCTCCTGCCTCCAGGCCTCTGCTGGCACCTCCTCCTCCAAACCCAACTGGGAGCTGCAGGACAAAAGCGTCTGTGTTGCAGTTCATCTAGGTCAGCCTCTTAGTGCCAAGGGCCAGGTGACGGAAGGGAGAGAGTGGGTTTATTTATTTTTATATGGTTGCACCGCTCCACGTGAGAGATCTTAGTTTTCTGATCATGGTTGGAAACTGCACCCCCTGCACTGGAATCCAGCGCCTTAACCCCTGGACAGCCAGGGAAGTCTTGAGAATGGGTTTAGAAAGGAAAATGCAGATGATTACGAATTTGGCACAGAGCTTCATTTGTATCATTTTGTTTAATCCTGGAAACGCAGTGAAGTAAGTGCTAGCGCAACCTCATATTGCAGACGGACAAATTGAGACTGGACACGTGGTGGCTGAATGGTAAACAGTCTGCCTGCTAATCCAGGAGATGCAGGTTTGATTCCTGGGTTGGGAAGATCCCCTGGAGAGGAAGATGACAACTCACTCTAGTATTTTTGCCTGGGAAATCCCATGGACAGAAGAACCTGGTGGGCTACAGTCCATGGGTTTGCAGAAGAGCTGGACACGACTTAGCGACTGATATGGAAATCAGCAGCTATGGTAAGGTCTTGAGTGGAACTAGCCCCCGGATCCAGACCCAGACCTGACCCTCTTAGCTCTTCCACCACATGCCTGGCAAATAGGCAGGCAAGAATACAGCAGTGTGGGTTTCCTTCAGGGAGCTATTACATGGAACAGCTGAATAAGGAAAGCTATGTGCTGAAAAGTCCTTGTTCCTTATTTACAAGACTCCACGCTGCCTTCCTGTTCCTCCCAGTGACTATTCTGGCCCAAGACTCCGCAGACAGGGCAAGACAGGGCAGGGCTGAGTCCCAAACTCACAAACGTGTCCAGCAAGCTGCTAGGGAGTCCTCGTTGGGTCCCGCAAGGAGCCCTCCCAGAAACCAACCCCTCCCCGGCTGTCTCAGAGACTCCTCACCCAGGACACAGGGTACATCTTGATGAGTTAAATGAAAGCAATAACATAATCAAAACAGTTTCAAACTGCCCGAGTCCTGGGGAAAAGAAAAAATATTTCAGGAAAATTGGACACCTCATAATTCATTCCTTTGCACAGTCATTAAATTAAAAAAACATCTAAAATATCTAGAATGTAGACTTCCTAGAGGATTTTCTTGAAACTTAAAAACTCAGAGTTCTGAACTGGACTGCCTGTTAAAGCTTTATCAATGCCATTGGAGGGTTTTCATGATTTAGGATTTTTAGATCTATACCTGCCAAAATTATCTTCTACAGATATTACCACCTATGTGTATAAGGTGAAATGCCACTTCTCTGATTAATGGCCTGAAGCTTTGGGTTATCTACATGTGCTCATATGGACTGTTCCATGCATACTTTGCAGTGATTCCCATCCCATAATTTCAGCACCAAACCTTATTTCAGGGCAATGTCAACAACATATATCCATCAAATTGAAAGTCAATTCTCTCTCTTTCAAAAGGAAACATCAAGTCCGTGTGCCAACACATAAGCCAACATACACAGCACCTCCACTAAAAAGTCTGATGAGGCCCAATTAAATCCCTGCTCTCAGGGAGAGGTCACTGCTAAGCTGAATGATCAGAGCTGTGCTGGGGGGAGTCCAGAGAGCTGCGGTGCCACAGAGAATCTGAGAAGCTGCCTGGAGGAAGTAACATCTAAGCTGAGGGCTGAAAAATCAGATCAGGATGAGATAGAGAGCTGGACTCTAAAGAAAGCTGAGCACCAAAGAACTGATGCCTTTGAACTATGGTGTTGGAGAAGACTTTTGCGAGTCCCTTGGACTGCAAGGAGATCCAACCATTCCATCCTAAAGGAAATAAGTCCTGAATATTCATTGGAAGGACTGATGCTAAAGCTGGAACTCCCATACTTTGGCCACCTGATATGAAGAACAGACTCATTGGAAAAGACCCTGATGCTGGGAAAGATTGAAGGCAGGGACAGCAGAGGATGAGATGGTTGGATGGCATCACCAACGTGATGGACATGAGTTTGAATAAACTCTGGGAGTTGGTGATGGGCAGGGAAGCCTGGCGTGCTGCACTCCATGGGGTCCACAGAGAGTGGGGCAAGACTGAGCACCTGAACTGAACTGAGGAAAAAGAGAAGGCACAGGGGTGTTCTGGGCAGAGAATAGCCTAAAATCAGAGCAGAGCAAGCATAGCCCATCCAGGGAAAGATGGAGCACAAAGCTCGTGTGGGGTGATGGTGATGGAAGAGGCTCAGGAATTGGGTGAGGCAGGATTACCAGCAACTCTGCAAACCACCGTAAGGAATTTTCCTTAGCCCAGTGGAAGCCATTCAAGTATTTTAAGAGAGGAAGCAATTGCATATAAATTTTTTAAAAAGTCACTTTGCAACAGAATGAAGAGCTAGACAAAACCAAACCAAACCAACAGCAGGGATTTTTCACTGTCTTCTTTAAAACTTTTAGTTTTTACATAATTTCAAAACAGTAATATGTGTCACCTGTGATATAAACAATAAAACCGTTTGCATTATTCATATTTTAAAAACCTACCTTGGCAAAAGACCTGAACAGATACTTCACCAAAGAACATGGATTGACAAACAAGCATCTGAAAAGATGCTCGTATCCTATGTCGTCAGGGAAATACAGATTAAGCAATGAGATGCCGCTGTATGCCTGCTGGAATGGCCGAAACCCAGAACACTGACATGATCAGATGCTGGCAAGGCTGGAGGACAACAGGGCAGTGCTGGTGGGAATGCAGAGTGGCACAGCCACTTTCAAAGGCTTTCCTTCACAGCTAAGCATCCTCTTAACATCTGACCCAGGAATCATGCTTCTTGGTATTTATTCAGATGAGCTGAAAACTTATGTTCAATACAAAAACATGCACATAGATGTTTATTTCAGCTTTATTCACAACTGTCAACACTTGGAAGCAACCAAGATGCCCTTCAGTAGGTAACTGGATAAATTGTGATATATCTAGAAAATGAAATATTATTGATTTCTAAAAAGAAATGGGCTATTAAACCATGATAAAATATGGAGGAAACTTAAATGCATATTTCTAAGTAAAAAATGCTAATCTGAAAGGGCTATACACAGTATGACTCCAATGATAAGACATTCTGGAAAAGATAAACATTGTTATTTAGTTGCTAACTTGGGTGAATTTAACTCAGATGACCATTATATCTACTACTGTCGGCAGGAATCCCTCAGAAGAAATGGAGTAGCCATCATGGTCAACAAAGAGTCTGAAATGCAGTACTTGGATGCAATCTCAAAAACAACAGAATGATCTCTGTTCGTCTCCAAGGCAAACCATTCAGTATCACAGTTATCCAAGTCTATGCCCCAACCAGTAATGCTGAAGAAGCTGAAGTTGAACGGTTTTATGAAGACCTACAAAACCTTTTAGAACTAACACCCAAAAAAGACGTCCTTTTCATTATAGGGGACTGGAATGCTAATGTAGGAAGTCAAGAAACACCGGGAGTAACAGGTAAATTTGGCCTTGGAATGTGGAATGAAGCAGGGCAAAGACTAATAGAGTTTTGCCAAGAAAATGCACTGGTCATAGCAAACACCCTCTTCCAACAACACAAGAGAAGA
>SJYX01009353.1:11455-27202 GCA_006410675.1 Oreotragus oreotragus | reverse complement strand
TCATTTCTCTCCTCTGTAGTTCATGATTTCCTATATGCCGAAGAGGAACGCGAAATGCACAAGGAACAGAGAAATGGGGACACCCACCTAATGGACTACCTATGGTGGATGGGGAAACAGCTGCAAACTCAGTAAATGAGGCTTCTCGGGGTGTCCATGGACTCTGACCCTGCTTAGATCTCCTGTGTCCAGTGCCTGCACGACAAACACGGGACCACACACACACACACACATAACCACAGCCCCACCCTCAAACCCACTTAAGCGGCCTCCTTGTGGACAGCAACGTCTTAAAACATAATGCCTAACAACGCACCGCCTAACGCGTCCTGTGGCCTCTCCGGGAGCATCCTCTGCCTTTCCTGCTTCAGGCCCCCCGGGTTGAGCCCCACACAAGCACAGGGCCGAAGGGCAGGGGCAGCCCTGAGCCCAGGGCTTCATCTACAGCTCCGTGAAAATGAGGGATGCAAAGTCACACTGGAGTGCCTTCACTGTTAAAAAAGGAANTGCTTCAGGCCCCCCGGGTTGAGCCCCACACAAGCACAGGGCCGAAGGGCAGGGGCAGCCCTGAGCCCAGGGCTTCATCTACAGCTCCGTGAAAATGAGGGATGCAAAGTCACACTGGAGTGCCTTCACTGTTAAAAAAGGAAGAAAAAAAAAAGTGGGCTTAAGTCAAAAGTCTCCTTTGGTGATAAAGATTACCACGCGACAATAGAGCGAGATGTGTCAGAAGCTGCCCCTCTCTCATCCACGCGGGATGCGTCCCCCTGCCTGCTGGGTTATTGTGCGTAAGGAATGACCCAGCCAATGGGAAGTCTATGGGTGGCTTATGCATGTTGTGATAAAATGTAAATGCACTAGAAAGGTCACTGGCAGAGTGATCATTACCATTGTGCAACTCGGACCAATTTGCCATTCAAGAGCATCATCGATGACTCAAGCCATTCACCGTGCCTCTTAAAGACACACACCCGGGGGCACACCCACGACTGATGGGCATTGTGGCTGCCAGTGTCTCTCGGTGTGTGTGTGTCAACACCTGCAGACACTCCTTCCCTGGCATTTAAGGAGAGCTAAAGGGGAGGGGAGGACTGCCACTGTGTCTACATATTTGGCCAATAATCCCCACCTCGGAAAGGGCATTTAAGCCTCTGAGCTGAGTTCCCCTAGAGGGTTCCTGGTCTCCTGCTCTGGGGCCAAAGCTGTGCCCTTCGGGGCAGAACACCCTCACCCACGCCCTAGTATGGAAGGTGGCTCCACCAGCATCATGGGACTCAGAATAAAGGCAGGACAGCTCCCTGTTCCCATGGTGACCCAGCTCACCTGCTCTGGGGCCAGCCTGAGGCAGTCTCTGCCGCGTGTATCCGGAGACCTTGAGCACCTAACACATCCAGAAGGCCTGGAACTGAGCCCCTGTCTCGACTCTTTTGGCTCCAAATGTCATTTCCACTGCCCTGGCTGCCTTCCCCAAACCTTCTGTTCCCAGAGCAACACTGTGACGGTCTGGTTCATCCAGTCAATAAAATTTTTCACTCATACCCTTTCTGTGCAGCTCCCACGTTGGTATTAACCAAACTCCAGCTCCCTGTCCTGTCCACTGTGTGTCACAGGACAAGCAAGTATATGGATCATTAGATGTCCTCCCACTCATCTCCAGGAGGAAACATTGAGAGCCTAAAGAGACGTTTGGGAAGAACCGTGGGCATTCCCAGGAGTGACAGGTAGCCTGGTGGGGAGTGGGGCAATAAAGGAGAACTTCACGGAAGAGATGGCACTTCAGCTGAGTCTTAAGTGATGGGTAGAAGTTGAACAAGTCAAGAAGGCAGAGGGCATCCGAGATGGAAGGGAAAGAGGATATAAAAGGGCTAATACACCCCCAGGTTGGCCCAGGGCCCTTCACGTGGTAGAGAGTAAAAGGAATAAGAGACTGCAGGAAAAGTGATCTAAGGCTCAAGCTCTCCCTACTCCTGGAGACTAGTCCCCAGCAGTCTCAGGAAGGTGCACGTTCCTACCCTCAAGAAGTTCATCCACCAAATATTTATTGAGTCCCTGCACCGGTGGCATCTTGCGTCTTTAAGGCAGCTGTCGTCAGTCAACAGCTTGCCAATAATAACAAAGTTACTGCTGCGACTGGATCCTGATGTTTTGAATCCTGAGGCTTTTGACCGCCCTTCCAAAGGTAAAGCATACTACCCACTGCTAAAGCCATCCTCAGCACAGACAGGCCTCCCTGCCCCACCTCAGCAGGAATCTCTGGTGGCAACTTCTGCTGCGTATCCTGCTTCCATTAGTGCAAATGCTTCCTTCCTTACGATGACCCAGTCCACTGCCTCAACGGTGAACCCCAGTCTGACTGGACCCAGGAGCCAAGAGGATTTTATTCAATCAGAGACCTCCATGAAATGTGCTCTGGGCTGAGACCGAGTCAGGTGGCTGGTCCCAAGTTCTTCTTGGCTGTGCATCCTCAAGCAGGTCCCTTCTGCCCTACACGGAAGATGGTATTTGCACAGCATCTCCCCATCATGAGTCTATGACTTCATAAACAACTGCATCTCTCTCTGCTGGGTACGCTAGTGCATCTACTTGTGTGTCCAGAGACCAGCATGTTGCCTTCCAGGCCCCTTCTCCCATCCTCCTTTGCTAGTTCAGCATAGGAACCATTATTTGTTCATTTGTCCAACAAATGTTTACTGAACACTAAGAGCTATCGGGGACACAGCAAGCAGACAAAACTTCCTTCTCTTCCTAGAGCCCAGCACCTTCTTTAAATGACCAGAAAGTCTTCACTCGGCATCTCACACACCATTACCTGAACAACATGGCCAAGCTCTCACTTGATTCTCACCTCCTCCTATGAGGAAGCAGGACAAACAGTAAGCTCAACTGAGTTATGTCATATAGGAAGTATGAAGAATTTGCATGACTTACCCAATGTTCCAAACACTACCAAAAAAAAAAGCTGAGTCAGGACCCACATCTTCTGGATTTTGGCCTAACTCACTGTCACCTGCTGAACAGGTTTTGATCATAATGTGTAATCACAGGAAACATTCATAAAACCTCATAAAACCCATTCCCACGTGTTTGGTGTGGTATGGTTGAAGGGGTCTCTAAGCTCTGACAGAAGGCCCTTAAAAGGGCCCCTGGAGTTACTCTGGGCTATGCCTGCTTTTGTGCTATGGGGCCAATGGAAGGATGGAAGGAAGAAAGGCTGGGTGGTCAGCTGGAGTCCATTCCACTCCCAGAAACTGAGTCCAAAGTCAGCCTGCACCTTGGAAGCCACCAGGTCAACTGCTACCCTCTTCAGAGGGCAGAGGCATTCCAGTCTGGCCCAGAAGTTTTCAAAACCCAGCTGGAGAAACAGAAAGGCCTGCACGAAACTTCAAGGCAGAGGAGGTGGCCTGTGGCTGCGAGGACTCCAGTGCGCCCGGGGACGACATTAGCTCCATGGGCCAAACTGTGCATTTGCTGGGACCCTGACATCCAGCTGTAATGGTCCAGTCCCACCTGCTCCCCCAGAAGTCTACCAACCATCCCTGCTTCTCTGTTTGCCCTCTGTCTGTCTATGCAGGTCTGCAAGCCAAATCGGTCCTCAATTCAGAATCAAACACTCAGATTTGTCTAAACAATGCTTCTATATACAACTAATTATTCCAGTGTACCAGACCTTTTTAAAAAGAGCTTTTATCTTAGCAACAAAAATCTAAATAGAGGGAAAGAGTGAGGATGGGAGAAAGACACAGCCGCCCAATCAAATGCCTTCTTTCTGTGCAACGACTGTTCCCTCCGTGGATCTGAGAAGAGCTACAAACTCCCCAGGTATGAGAAGAATCACAGGAAACCTGAGCTCATCCCTTAACAGAGATGCCTAGTACCTCACTTCTGCCTAATGCACAGCATCCAGAATTTCACAGCGCCAGGAGGGCCCGCTCAGCCAGGCCTAGTGCTCAGGAACAACAGCTAAGAGGGGCTTAACAGGCTTCCCCACCATGATGTGTTGGTTTTTTTTTTTCAGCAAATTCAGGACTTCTATGACCAAACACGGCCAAACTCTGATCTATTTCTGAAGGACAAGGATGCTTTCAAAGAACTCAGTCCTACCATAAATGCAGCCAGTGATGTGAGAGTTTGAATTTCTACCACCTGGATGCTCTAAAAGGTTCCAAATTATGGATTTGTTTTTCTTCTTTCTCTTGCTCTATGTGTCTATAAAACGAGCCTTTTAATCCAGCAAAGCTTGTCACATTTTCAATTTCTGTGCTAAGTAAAACAACAAAAAGTAAATTAGTGTTGCATATGTAATGGACATTAGAAAAAAGTCTGAAGGAAATTCTATTAAGCCCACTGCCTGGTTACCTCGTTCTTAACAGGGGCATGCCTATTTCTAAAGCAAAGCCTTCCATTTTCTCCAACAAAGGTTTGACGTTCACTAAAATGTCAGCTAAAGTTGCCAATAAATACTTACTCACGGCTGGTGACTAGGCAGGGAGGGGAGGTTTAGCTACACACATTTTCATTAGTACATATACAGAAGAAAAAAATCTTCTAGTACTTAGAAACCAAAGTCATGACGGCTGCCCAAAACTATTTGCACTGAGAGATGGGCAAAAAAAAAAAAAAAAGAAAAAAAGAAAAGAAAAAAGTGAGTAATAGCAAGGGAGATATTTAAGGAAAGCAATGATTGAACTTTAAAAAAATACTGCAGACTCAAAATGCTGGCGGCAGACTGACTGCTATTTTAACCAAAGCTGCTGATTTCTGAGAGGTCTTCTGCCTTTACATATTTGCGTCTTGCAAATGTTGGGCGTTATGGCGCTGAAATAGGTGTGGCTGACTCTGAAATTCAAGCTCACAGCAGTGCCTGTGGTCCGTGAACCAGTCCTGACAGGGCTGGCTAGTCAGAAGCAAAACTGGCTAGTTATGAAACTACCATAGTATATGCTTTATCTCCACCGCATTTAAAGGATTTACCTATCTATCCTGCTGCAGACCCACTCATTGAGTAAGAGCCAACAGCATATGATTGTGTTAATTAATCTGCTATTGTGAGTAAAGGAACAGCTGCAGTAGTCTCGTGGATACGTTGTCAAAAGAAAACAATGTAATGTTAAGCCTCTGACTGCATATTCAGTTACAAAGGAGGTTTATGAGAAGTTAAATTCATAAATCACAGGTCATTTTTATAATAATAATAAATAATATCTGACCTTTAAAAGGAAGGTTTGAGTGTTCTTAATTTCAGCTTGAAATATGTTCTGATATATGATACCTAAGCTTTAACCCAATTCTTTGTTTTGAAAACAAACATTCCCCAGAAATGATGGGAAGGGGAAGGCGCTATAGACATGACCTCTGCCTGTACGAGATCCCTGCCATTGTAGTTCTAACAAAGATCAGAGCCCAAAATATCAAGTTAAAAGAAAAACTTGTTGGCATGCGTCCAATGTCTCCTATAATAAAAACGCAATTTCTAATACTATGCAGAAATGGAGAGAAAGGGTACATTCATTATGGGAAACACACATAGTATTTACATGGGCTTTATCTTTCTTTATGCAGATAAGGCACAGAGAGCACTTTCTGTCTAATTGATATTCTGTGTCCCCCCATGGTCCAACCTTCCCACCCCTACTCTCACCCAAAATGCAACCAGCACTCTGCGACCCCCCTGCATTCATCCAGCCCATGAGTGGGCAAGGCAAAGGAAAGTGAGCTGGACAAAGGGAAATAAAACCTTGTGCTCCGGGGCTTAATCCAGGGCGATAAACGGTAGCGAAAGTCAGAACGAAAACACAAGACTGATCAAGGACTACAAAGTTGAACTAGGGCTAACGAGATTTTTAAAGAATAATGTCTTGTATATCTTTGAAGAGCACTCATTTAAAAAAAAAAAAAATTGGGGGCTCCCCAACAGACCTGCGAGAGGAGGGCCCTACACTTGGACACCACAGCGCGCTCCTGTTTGGCACAATCTGGGGGACACGCGAGGCTGACACTGAGATTTCCAGCACCTATCATTCAAGAGAATTCTCCTAACTATATAGGCCTCAACAGTATCCAGTTTCCAGTCTCCCCGTTTTAAAATGAAAAATCCATTTGAGAGAGAAGACAAACCATCTGACTTCAGAATGCTGGGAGGGAGAGGGCAGGAGACACAGATGAAGTGGGTCTGATCTGTGCATCCCTTCCCTTTGTTCTGGGAGAGCGCAACAAAGAGAGGCTATTTTTAGCTACGATTGGCATTGTATTACCAGGTACGTGTATCGACCTGATAACAGGAGAGGGGCTCAGAGCTCCCCCCTCGACAAGCACGACAGCGCCATTTGCAGCAGGAGCTCACAAGCCCCAGGAAAGCAAACTTGGAAGAATGGTCTTAACCCAGAAAAATTTACTAAACAGGAGATGGGAGGCCTCCTGGCTTACTTTGCTCACCTTGTGCCATTAAAGGAACAATACCTCCAGAGTGCTATTCTTTCTGAAAGTTGCTTCTCTTAGAAGACATCTTAAAGAAGTTTATGGGGAGGAAAATTATTATGGGGAGGTAATTATCCAAAACACCCTGCCCCTTGAGCCAGGACACGGCTGACCATTTATTCTCAGGAAGATAAGCATCATCACCTTTAAGCCACATCACCTGAGATTCTCTGAAACGCCCTGGCAGACGTTTAAGCCGTAGTTAAACACTCTTCTGACTGGATGTCCCCTCTTTGCCAGCCCCCGGGAGCCCAACCCCAGGGTCCCCAGCGCCTGCTCACTTCTGTTCCCTGCTAACGCCCCCAAGCACAGTGCTGCCCCGCAACCAGCTGGACCATTAGTCACTGGGCTGGGGTATCTGGCAAACAAAGTCTTCATTATTATCAACTTTCACATTTTTTTTCTTCCAAATCCAAATTTCTCACTTTAAAATTTAAAAGCCCTTCTTTTTCTTACACCAAAATAAAAACTCTTCAGTGGGCAATCCCGAATACTTGACATTTCCTGGTATTGTACCACAGCAAGAGACACATCGACTTGGAGGCCTTAGGACATACTTAGGAGTGAGTGGCCTTTGGGTAACAATGGTGCCTTATTCCTGCTTTACAGGAAGACCACGTGGGAGGAGGAAGGAAACGCCCATGGCTGACCAGCACAGAAGCTTCATCTCCGTGTTCAAAGTTATCTGCTGGCAAGGGGCGCCCACAGTGACCCTACAAAGTTGCCACACAAAGCAATTTTGAAACCAATGGTCCCAGTTCTGCTTCCACCATGGGTTCAGCAAGGGATGTGACCACTATTTTCCATCTGTCAAATGGAGACCTGCCCAATGATACAGATCCCTCCCAGAGACGAAAGGGTCTGTATACAGTAAAATGCTACTGTTGCATATTTATGACTCTTCTATCCTGATGTAAGGAAACTTGCTTGATAGGATCTTCCTTCCAGTCACCCATTATCAAGAAAGGATGAACAAAAAGGTTTAGGTTATTCAACAACAAAAAAAAACCTATTTGCTGGTCTAAGAAGCTGTTAACTTGGTTAAAAAGAAAAATCATCAGCAATGGCTTTTATTCTCCCATAATCAGGGTTGCTCCTGCTGGCTCACACACACGTAAGCCAAGCAGGATCCTTACGAAACCTTCTAACTTACTTAAAACACATTTGAGGTATGTATACAGGAGGGACGATCTCAAGAGAAGCATGGGGGTTTGGGGGGCAAGTGGCTGGTCCCAGAGCCCTAGAGAGCTAAGCCACAGGGGAAGCCCTTCAATATGATTGATATTATTTAAATATAAACAGTGATTTCCCTGGTGGTTCAGTTGGTAAAGAATCTGCCTGCAATGTGAGAAACCCAGGTTCAATCCCTGGGTTGGGAAGATCCCCTGGAGAGGGAAACAGCAACCCACTGCAGTATTCTTGCCTAGAGAATTCCATGGACAGAGGAGTCTGGTGGGCTACAGTCCATGAGGTTACAAAGAGTCAGACACGACTGAGTGACTAATTTCACTTTCAAATATAAACAAAATAGAGATTCCATATAGTTTCATATTCCATGTTTCCTCTTAACATAATGTTACCATTATATTCCGAAGTTACTCTTCAACACCTGATTGTTAACGGCCATAGAAGGCTATATCATATGGCTGCAACTTCCTTCATATTTCTGGGTTTTGTTTTAAATTATCTCTTTATTGGAGCCCCCACCCCCATGAGAGATGGGCCTTATCTTCCTTCATGTTTGGGAGTCAGTCTTGCTGCCACATTTCTTAGCAATCTCAGGTTCCAAAAGAGAAATTCAGCTTGGTTTTGAGGTTCTCTGCTCTGAGGGGGCTGGCCTGGGTGACACCTTGGGGAGACCAGTGGGCACCGTCCTGATTTTCCATGATCTATTTGTCAAGAAACCTCAGTGAGCAGCCCTGACACTGAATGAGACTCGAATGCTGTGGAGACTGAAAGTAATAGATAAAACAAAGAACAACATAAGGTGAATTTAGGGTACAAGCCAGAGGCCAATCTCCAACAAAAAGAGAGATCTTGCTAAAAACCATATTAGCAGCAAAGACAAGCCCTGGCCGCTGCTCTCCTCCAAAGGGAGCAGGGAACTCAGAGGTTGCACATCTGTAGCCCAGAGCCCCAGAGTTCATGCTGGCACCAATTCCGTGCACGCACCCCACCCCGTCCTCTGCCTCTGCATTCTTCCTTTCCAGACAGGGGTAGAGTGAACTCCATGTGGAAGTGTCTATGTGATTCCACACTGGTAAGAGTCTGCTGAGACTCTTGGATTAAAAAAACAGCTAAATGGTTTTCCTTTTTTTTTTTTTTTTTGAATCTTTAAAATTAATAAGAAGACTTCTCCATGTGGAATGAAAGAGATCACATCTCATCATGAAAGGACTAAGGGAGAAAAAGAAAACACTTCCAAATTCCAGTGATGAGGAATTAATTCAAGAAGAGCCCCACGGAGTAGCTGGATATAATGGGCACTTTCCGGAGCTGGGCTAAGAGGAGTTCAGCCGCCATCCATATCACACTGTGGGTGGCAGGCCTCTGAGAAAACTTTGAAGGCCGCTGATGTTGTCAAGACCAAGATTAAAAGTAAAGGAGACCTGGCAGCTAGCATTCTACAGACCTATCTGGGACCAAGCCAGGGCTGATCCATTGGAAGACCAGATGGGTCAAGTGATATTCACCCAGACTGGGAAGGAATCTGTAAGTAGACATCAGATCCCATGAAGAAGAACTGAACAGGACTCTACCACAGACATACAAGAGATGGGACCGAAAACAGCTACCTGGGAGATGCCCAGCTCCCAGCAAAAGCCCTCAGTGCACTGGGTAATATTTCTGGAGCGAGTTGCATCCTGATATTTTAAGCTGAGAGTTTTATTGCTGCTGAAACCATACAGTTGAAAAGGAAATTGAACAGCCTTCTCTCTAAATCATCTGATTTATAGAAATTGAAATTGATTCATATAATTGGAGACCACTAATTATAGGAGTTGAAGAAGAAAGATTGTATGCCAAAGTTCTAATTGCTGAACTATCAAAGTTAGTCAAGATTTGTTTCAGGGAATGGGAAAAAATTGTCATTTTCAACGGAATGCCAGGGAATATGATCATCACGCTGGTTTACTACCATGTCTTCGGTCCACATGAAAAACTCTCCAAGAACAAAACAGTAAGTCTGTCCTTCCTAAGAGTCATCAGAGGGTTGGCTCTCCTGAACCTTTTTTATTATTAGAAAAGGAATGTCATGCATTATAAAGTACGCGTGTGTGTGAGAGAGAAACCAAGAAGACTCTACAGTTTTTGCGCCTGAAAGCCCCTCACAGTAATCATTCCAGCATTTCTCTTCCAGCATCGTCCTGCGCACGTCTTTTCATCTGTTCACACTCCTGGTCCACACTCGGTGCTGCTTCCTTCTTTTGTTCTTGCGCACAGTCCTGAAAAACCATTATTTTAACTGACTGCGCAACTGTCCATCAAGGAGATCTGGTTCCATGGAACACCCCAACGCCATACATTTAGCTCAATTCCCGTTTTAATTTTTGACATCTTAAATGATGCTATCATGAACATTTTCACGCATATAGCTTTTTCATACTTTGGATAAATTCCTTAAAATAGATCCTCAGAAGCAGAATTACTGGGTCAACGAGTTTAACATGTTATTACTCCTGATAGGTATTGACAAATTGTCTTCTACAGCGATGTCAACCGTCCAGAAAGCCACTAGCATTACTGGAAGTCCCGATCCCCTGCATCCTCAGCAGCCAGGAGACTCGGCTTTAAATGATAGACCAAAAGTGGCAACTGATTATTTAAGTTTGCGATTTTTAAATACTAGGACAGATGACCCATGTTCCTTATATTTGGTACTTTTATTTCCTCTTAGGCAAATTATCCATACGAGCCCTTTAGCTGAACCAAGAAAATGTTTGTAGAGCATTTGGCCCAAGTGGACCAAAACCAGACAAGTGATTATAGAAAACGCAGACACCAGGAGCAGACTGAGCCTCTCACTTTCCTTATGCATCAGTGTCCTGCCGGCCACCCCATGGTGAGAGTGTGCCTCCACTGGGCTGAGATGAGCCCCCCAAGGCCATGGCTTCCTGGAGCTCATCTCCCCTCACCGTGCCTTCTCTAGACTGGCAATATGATAAAAGAAGGTTTATAACTTCCTCTGGAATTCAATTTTGCTAAGGAGGTAGACTAAATTAAGAAAAAAAAAATCTGAGAAAGTGACATTCATTTGGAACAACTAAATAACACCAACAAATGCAAAATAGTTTGATTTTGTACTCTTACAGCACTTTACAAAGTAAGTAATCCTGTAACAAAGAAGAGATACCACCCCCTTTTACCTGTTGCTGCTGCTGCTAAGTCACTTCAGTCGTGTCCGACTCTGTGTGACCCCATAGACGGCAGCCCACCAGGCTCCCCCATCCCTGGGATTCTCCAGGCAAGAATACTGGAGTGGGTTGCCATTTCCTTCTCCAATGCATGAAAGAGAAAAGTGAAAGTGAAGTCACTCAGTCTGTCCGACTGTTAGTGACCCCATGGACTGCAGCCCACCAGGCTACTCCGTCCACTGGATTTTCCAGGCAAGAGTACTGGGGTGGGGTGCCATTGCCTTCCCCACCCTTTTACCTGAGTTCCAGGAAAATAAAGAGCTGTTCCAAACACTGAGTTTCAGAGTCTTTGCTAAACAGACCAAGAATAGGACCCCATCCCCACCAAAAAAAAAAAAAAAAGAAGAAGAAGAAAGGAGGGAGGGAGAGAAAAGAGTAGAAAAGAAAGTCTATTTCTTGAAAACAAGGCATGCATGGGTTATGCACAGAGGTGAGCCTTAAGAGTGTCTAGAAGATGCCTTGAAGCAGCAAATAGATAGAGAAAGAAAGTGGATGAATGGTCTTCTAGGGTTCGGGGGAAAGAGGAGTAGGGGCTCACAGTTAAAGGGTACAGGGCTTCTTTCTGAGGTGGTAAAAATGTTCTAAAGTTGATTTTGGTGATGGTTTACAACTCCAATTACACTGAAAATCATTGAATTACATATACAGTTTACATGAGTGAAATGTATGCAGTGTGAATTATATCTCAATAAAGCTATTACAAAAAATAAGTATCTAGAGGCTTAGATACTTAGATACTCTTGAGAGCCCCTAGGACTGCAAGGAGATCAAATCAGTCAATCCTAAAGGAAATCAACCCTGAATATTCTTTGGAGGGACTGATGCTGAAGCTCCAGTACTTTGGGCACCTGATGTGAAGAGCCAGCTCACTGGAAAAGACCCTGATGCTGGGAAAGATTGACGGCAGGAGGAGAAGGGGATGACAGAGGATGAGGTGGCTGGACGGCCTCACGGAATGAACATGGGTCTGAGCAAGTTCTGGGAGTTGGTGAAGGACAGGCAAGCCTGTGTGCTGCAGTCCTGGGGGCCGCAGAGAGTCAGACACAACTGAGTGACTGAACAACAGCAAGGACATCTCGAGGCTGAGAGGAATGAGGGAATGTCGTGAGGAAACCGCAGGAGAATACGGCTGGCCAAGAGAAAGAAACAATGCGGAGCAACAGCTATGTGACATATTTGAGAACCAGAAAGAGAGGAAGCACCCTGCATAGCTGGATTTAGGTTTCTGCAACATTCACTCAACATTCAACAAAGTATATGGAGTGTCTCCCGGGCGATCAGGTATGAAAAGAGAAAGACAGATAACTGTGATGTGGTCTGGAGGGTGCACTGGATGTGCTGTGGTAGACGGATTGGGCACCCCAGACATCACCCCAGGCATCACCCTCAACCCCTAGTGAAGAAGTCTTCAAAGGGAGGCTGCAGTTAGCCAAGCAAAGAGATGGGGAAGCGCTATTCCAGGTGAAAGGGATGGAGCAGGCAAAGACCCTGAAAGATGAATGAATGTTCACTCACTGGAGATCAGAGAAGTCAGGCCAGCCAGAAGCCAGACTGAGGATAAAGGGAAGCGGCTGCAGAGACAGACCAGGGCTCCATCCCAAAGGCTCTCGTCAGATGGGGGCCCTTTTTCTAGGGGACAATGGGAAACCGCTGAGCGGCTCTAGATTGGGAATAAGGGGTGTGATCAGATTCTTGGGGTTTTTGGTTTGGAGCTGGTTTGGACAGAGAGTAGGCTCCAAGAAGAAAGACCCGAGAGAAGCTATGATTAAGAGGGAAACCTTGGGGATGTGAAATAAGGCCTTGTTGTGGAGACTATGGGGTTCATTCAAGAATTCTTTAAGAAGTGGGAGCATGGGACCCATGAGGCTTTGGGAGGGAGGTGTCTTGGCTATCTCCTGGGCTTCTGGCAGCCGACAGGTGACCGCTGAGCGGCTCTAGATTGGGAATAAGGGGTGTGATCAGATTCTTGGGGTTTTTGGTTTGGAGCTGGTTTGGACAGAGAGTAGGCTCCAAGAAGAAAGACCCGAGAGAAGCTATGATTAAGAGGGAAACCTTGGGGATGTGAAATAAGGCCTTGTTGTGGAGACTATGGGGTTCATTCAAGAATTCTTTAAGAAGTGGGAGCATGGGACCCATGAGGCTTTGGGAGGGAGGTGTCTTGGCTATCTCCTGGGCTTCTGGCAGCCGACAGGTGGGTAGGGTACTGTTCACCAAGCCAAGGGCACAGGAGGAGGGGCCCCTTTAGGGGTGGGGTGTTTGGGGTCTGCTGAGAGTGACGGGCAGGGGAAATAGGAGGGAACTGGCCCTGTCTGGAGACTCTGGAGTAGGTCCTGTCTGGGCTCTGAAGCATTTTGCAGAGGGGAGCAGGCCACGTCCTCCTGGGGGCCAGCTGACCTCACCCCACATTCTGGCATCCTGGGACCCACAAGCATGGCAGAGACAACCCAGAGACGAGGAGGGAGATGGGAGGGGCACAGGGATGCCCTCAAAGAAGAGGGCAGTCCACAAGGTCACCGGTCCAGGGCTGGATGTAGGACAAACACAGCACACTGACCTGAGCTTCACGGTCAGGTCAGGGCTGAAATCTTCAGGATGTGAGGCAAACNTCTCATCATGAAAGGACTAAGGGAGAAAAAGAAAACACTTCCAAATTCCAGTGATGAGGAATTAATTCAAGAAGAGCCCCACGGAGTAGCTGGATATAATGGGCACTTTCCGGAGCTGGGCTAAGGGGAGTTCAGCCGCCATCCATATCACACTGTGGGTGGCAGGCCTCTGAGAAAACTTTGAAGGCCGCTGATGTTGTCAAGACCAAGATTAAAAGTAAAGGAGACCTGGCAGCTAGCATTCTACAGACCTATCTGGGACCAAGCCAGGGCTGATCCATTGGAAGACCAGATGGGTCAAGTGATATTCACCCAGACTGGGAAGGAATCTGTAAGTAGACATCAGATCCCATGAAGAAGAACTGAACAGGACTCTACCACAGACATACAAGAGATGGGACCGAAAACAGCTACCTGGGAGATGCCCAGCTCCCAGCAAAAGCCCTCAGTGCACTGGGTAATATTTCTGGAGCGAGTTGCATCCTGATATTTTAAGCTGAGAGTTTTATTGCTGCTGAAACCATACAGTTGAAAAGGAAATTGAACAGCCTTCTCTCTAAATCATCTGATTTATAGAAATTGAAATTGATTCATATAATTGGAGACCACTAATTATAGGAGTTGAAGAAGAAAGATTGTATGCCAAAGTTCTAATTGCTGAACTATCAAAGTTAGTCAAGATTTGTTTCAGGGAATGGGAAAAAATTGTCATTTTCAACGGAATGCCAGGGAATATGATCATCACGCTGGTTTACTACCATGTCTTCGGTCCACATGAAAAACTCTCCAAGAACAAAACAGTAAGTCTGTCCTTCCTAAGAGTCATCAGAGGGTTGGCTCTCCTGAACCTTTTTTATTATTAGAAAAGGAATGTCATGCATTATAAAGTACGCGTGTGTGTGAGAGAGAAACCAAGAAGACTCTACAGTTTTTGCGCCTGAAAGCCCCTCACAGTAATCATTCCAGCATTTCTCTTCCAGCATCGTCCTGCGCACGTCTTTTCATCTGTTCACACTCCTGGTCCACACTCGGTGCTGCTTCCTTCTTTTGTTCTTGCGCACAGTCCTGAAAAACCATTATTTTAACTGACTGCGCAACTGTCCATCAAGGAGATCTGGTTCCATGGAACACCCCAACGCCATACATTTAGCTCAATTCCCGTTTTAATTTTTGACATCTTAAATGATGCTATCATGAACATTTTCACGCATATAGCTTTTTCATACTTTGGATAAATTCCTTAAAATAGATCCTCAGAAGCAGAATTACTGGGTCAACGAGTTTAACATGTTATTACTCCTGATAGGTATTGACAAATTGTCTTCTACAGCGATGTCAACCGTCCAGAAAGCCACTAGCATTACTGGAAGTCCCGATCCCCTGCATCCTCAGCAGCCAGGAGACTCGGCTTTAAATGATAGACCAAAAGTGGCAACTGATTATTTAAGTTTGCGATTTTTAAATACTAGGACAGATGACCCATGTTCCTTATATTTGGTACTTTTATTTCCTCTTAGGCAAATTATCCATACGAGCCCTTTAGCTGAACCAAGAAAATGTTTGTAGAGCATTTGGCCCAAGTGGACCAAAACCAGACAAGTGATTATAGAAAACGCAGACACCAGGAGCAGACTGAGCCTCTCACTTTCCTTATGCATCAGTGTCCTGCCGGCCACCCCATGGTGAGAGTGTGCCTCCACTGGGCTGAGATGAGCCCCCCAAGGCCATGGCTTCCTGGAGCTCATCTCCCCTCACCGTGCCTTCTCTAGACTGGCAATATGATAAAAGAAGGTTTATAACTTCCTCTGGAATTCAATTTTGCTAAGGAGGTAGACTAAATTAAGAAAAAAAAAATCTGAGAAAGTGACATTCATTTGGAACAACTAAATAACACCAACAAATGCAAAATAGTTTGATTTTGTACTCTTACAGCACTTTACAAAGTAAGTAATCCTGTAACAAAGAAGAGATACCACCCCCTTTTACCTGTTGCTGCTGCTGCTAAGTCACTTCAGTCGTGTCCGACTCTGTGTGACCCCATAGACGGCAGCCCACCAGGCTCCCCCATCCCTGGGATTCTCCAGGCAAGAATACTGGAGTGGGTTGCCATTTCCTTCTCCAATGCATGAAAGAGAAAAGTGAAAGTGAAGTCACTCAGTCTGTCCGACTGTTAGTGACCCCATGGACTGCAGCCCACCAGGCTACTCCGTCCACTGGATTTTCCAGGCAAGAGTACTGGGGTGGGGTGCCAT
>SJYX01009352.1:37629-58266 GCA_006410675.1 Oreotragus oreotragus | reverse complement strand
GTAGGGAGAACAAGGTGTACATAACAAGGCTCAATGAGGAAAAAGTCAAGATTCAAGGGGGAAAAAAATCAGTAATTTTAATCAATAGTTACCTGTTCAAGAAAGTTGAAGATTGAGAAAATATTTTCAAATTTGTCAATTAGGCATTCATTCTGGACCATTATGATGACAGCCACAAGAGATATTTTGAAAAAAGCCATGTAGTATACAGTTAAGGACTAACAGGGAAGAAGAAAAGAGAGGTAGTCTGTTCAATAAGGAATTTACAAGTTAAAGGCAAGTAAGCAAGTTCAAGCAGTATATTGTGAAATGTTAGGATTTTCAATACAGGAAATATATTATGTAATTGTTTATGGACAGAAGAGACGAATAGAAGTGAAAAATATGTTAGAGTGACTATTGGAGACAAACCACATTGCACAAGAAAATGCAATTAAGACCTGGACGATTCGACGAAAGAACCGGGAAATTTAGTAACTTACATTGAATGCTATGATTTCTTTTTTAAATAGAAGACAGTGTTGTCTGTTGAATGTCAAGAATGAATGTGAGTTTGTGTGCTAAAAGAGAGTGAACTATTAAAACAATTGCTGTGAGAAGTAAAATAGAACTTCAAAAATGATGAAATTATATCTTAATATTTCAAATAGATTGTACGAAAAGCATATAACATTTATCACAGGTAAGGGGAAGTAGATTTTGTTTAGTATTCTCTCATAATCACTTTTAATAATGTATTAATAACAGCATTTTCCATAATGCCATAGATATTTGAATTTACTAATATATTTGATTAAATATAACATGATCATAGAAATTCAACTTGCTTATTTTTTATAAATGTGATGAGTTTAATTATATGATATGTATTTAAAGAATGAAAGACCTCAAAGATATTACATGATTCTGCAGTAACTATTTCCTCTTGAGTTAGGACTCTGACAGTGACTTATTGAAATACTTTGAAAAACAGAGAGTTAACAAAATTACTAGATGAGTCTCACATTTAGAATATCATAGTAAAAAATTATGCTCTGAGGAAGGCTACATGAGGAAACTGCTGTCAATATTTATATATTTATTTAATTAAAAATTAATTCAACAATTTGCATTAAAGTACTTAAATATAAATAATCCCTTGCATCCCTCTACAAATATGTTTGTGATTGCAAAGCAAAACAATCTCTCTTATAAATTTTTTTCTGATTTACCTTGAAAAAGAGACAGACTAGAGGAACTGAGTTCATTTTTAAAGATAATTGTGTCTTTCTGCTCACAATTTAAGTTTTAAAACTCAGTGTAAAAGGAATACTACTTAGCAATATAAATGAATGAAATATTGATACATGATACAGTTTGGATGAACCTCAAAAATATTATGTGAAAATAAAAAAGATCCCACATTGTATTATTTCATTTCTTTGGTATGTCCAAAATAGGGAAATATATATGAAACAGAAAGTAGACTTGTTGCCTGGGGCTAAGCATAGGGTCAGAAATGTAGAAGAGGATTTGCTTTCACTGTTGAGTATGTAATACTAAAATGATTATGTTTTGTGCTATAAACAACTCAATATCTTTTTTACAAGAACAGGGCTGTAGGGACTGGGAAATTTTTGCTGGGCTTTTTGTATATTTTCAATGTTAAGAAAGTTCAAAAGATAGTTGATATACATTTGATGGAATAAAGGAAGCTTTCCTATTTAGTTGGATCTCCTGTATGGAGATATTTGCTTCTGCTTTTAAATATAAAGTCAGTGGACTCAGATTGAATTGCACATATTCAAGAGTATCAAAATTTCCATTTTATTTCATTATGTGATTGTTAAAGTAGTAGAAATTTTCAGATGGGCATATTTTATGTAGTTCTTACACATTTTTTTCTGAAACTTGGGCAAAGATTGGAAAGATTCCTAGTTCACAGATTCACTAACATTTGTATAAGTGGTTACCATAAAGAGATTTTTCATCAGTTTTCCACATTGTCCTACATTGTTTAAAGGGAATTAAAATGCTTAGATTTTAAATTTCTTGACTAATCATTTCTATCATCTCCTGAATATAGTTCATGTGGTTTAACAAATTGCTGACATCTTTAGTCATTGTGTTTTATTGACTAGAGGACTTTTTACAACTTGAATTTTCTGTGAACATAAAAAGTTTGTTTCCAAAACCCGCTTGAAAACTTGTCAAGCCAGAGACATTCTTCTTAGAGACCCTTAATCTGATTCACACATGGGAGAGTAATTGCTTAATTAATTAGTTAACTTATTAATTTGTTCATTCAGAGGAAGATTTCTCAAATTCTTGAATTGTTGCAGTACTTAATTACTTTGAATATTTTCATTTCAAGCAATAAGCCCTTTCTGAATATCTTATGTGCTTTTTACTATGTGAGGCTGGGGAGCTGGGAGGAGTGGAAGGCATAAGGCAGCAGGAGTTAAAAGGAGAAATAGGGTGTGATGGCATATGTCATGAGCTGATCTTAGATTTTGGCATTAATTTCGATTTGAATTCTGTTTCTGCTAGCTTCTGACTCTGTTGTGGGACTACAAGCAACTTATTTGTCATAAATTTTAATAAGCTTAATAAAATCTGCTTTTCAGATTAGTAGTGGACATAGTGCATGTGAGTGTCTGGCATGTGGTTATGAAAATGATACAAATGTTCTAAAATTGAATTATGAATTATACAGAGTGACGTAAGCCAGAAAGAAAAACACCAATACAGTATACTAACACATATATATGGAATTTAGAAAGATGGTAATGAGGACCCTGTATGCAAGACAGCAAAAGAGACACAGATGTGTAGAGCGGACTTTTGAACTCTGAGGGAGAGGGAGAGGGAGAGGGAAAGGGAGAGGGTGGGATGATTTGGGAGAATAGCATTGAAATATGTATACTGTCATGTAAGAAATGAATCGCCAGTCTATGTTCAATGCAGGATGCAGGATGCTTGGGGCTGGTGTATGGGGATGATCTGGAGGGATGATATGGGGTGGGAGGTGGGAGGGGGGTTCGTGTTTGGGAGTTCGTGTACACCCGTGGCAGATTCATGTCAATGTATGCCAAAACCAATAGAGTACTGTAAAGTAAAATAAAGTAAAATGGAAGCTCTAAAATAAATAAATAAATAAAAGAAAAAAAATTGAATTATGCTGATGGTTGCACAATTCTGTAAATTCACTAAGAATCATTAAGTTGTTCACTTAAAACCAGTGAATTTATGGTATATAAATTGCATCTCAATAAACTGTTTGAAAAACCTAGGTGAAAGGGAATCCGTACGGCATATATCATGCTTAGGATTGAAATGAATGAGTGAAATATTAGGCATTGGCAGACTGGAATCATATTTGTTCAAAGGAATAGTCATGCAGAGCACCAATGCAGAACTTCTTTTCACCACTTTTCTAGTAGTTAAACAAGTGCTCTCCAGCAGGGTATAAGTGTACAAATGTATGTTCACACCTTACACTGGCTTAGTATGGCTGTCATTCTGGCTATCAGAAGTATGCATATAGGCCATATTTTTCTTTAGGAATAGAATTGGGTGAGTTATCCTTTAATTGAGGAGAAATTAATTACAGATTCTGCTTTAATTGTCACAGAGGTGACTTTGTTCCATATATAAGCTTTTCATGGGAGTTCAAGTACCCAAGAATGAAGATAAGCCAATAATGGATGAGTTGCTAAACTGACTTGTTATTTAAAGATAACTGTAATTTTCTCAGAGCCATTACCATTCTTAAAATTCAATAGGAAAAAAAGATAAGTGGGGAATGAAGAATATAGTGTTACCTAAGAATTTATGGATTTTTTGGTTACTGCTAGTTAATATTAATCTTCAAAACATGCTATCACAGTCGACTGGCATACATTCCAAATTTTACACATGACAATTGACATCATTTTGCCCAAAATATATTTGAGAGAGAACAAAAAATATGTATTTCTACTTTGGGTTAAATTGTGGCTTCTGATAACTGTTTTGATACTGAAAGTCAGATGTGGTCCTAACTCACCCCATTTATCTTCCCTACCTGCCTGTCTGGGTGTTATACTTTCTCACATGGCGTAAAATCCTCTCCACTAAAATTATTTTTATGAATTCATCAACACAATATGATCATTATGTCAACAAAATTCTTTGAAAAATGCATGTATGTTATGTTAGTGGTACAGCTCTCTAGCCTTTGTCACGTAGTATGTCTCCATGTACTGGTTTAAAAAAAAACCAGGTAGTTGTCATCTTGAAAGTTATACATATTGTAGTCTTGGGAAGTAAATATTTTCTTGAGTAGGAGGGAGTTTCTAGACAACAGTATTGGGGAAAAAAAGGATGACCAGTGCTGGTGGAATTCCTCTGTGCACACCATGGTACTAAAGAAAATTCTAGAAAGCGAAGTAGGATTCAAGAATGAGGAGAATATTTGTGAGTCTGTGCTAGATTATTAGAAATATTATTGTAAAATATGTGAGTGATGTTGAAGTAGGTATGCCTATTGTGAAAAATAATGTAGGTCAAGATTATAAAATAGCAACAATCCATATCAATCTCAGAAGAAATGAAAATTTGAGTAGTTTTCCCCTAATTTAAATAGAAACAGTTTATTAATCTTGAAGGAATTAGAGGGAGCCCATTAAAAAATATCATCTATGCTGATGATTTAATTAAATTATCTCAAAGAACATGGACTTATGAAACAACTGAATCTGCATAAAAAATAAACTTTTCAACTTAGTTACTTAAATATATTACTTAAGAACCCCATTCAAATGGTCAGCTTACAATAATATTTAGAATATTTTTGCATGTTACTAATCCTTGGTAAAAAGCAGAAACTATTATATTAAAAGTCAGATGTTCTCCAAGTGTCATGCCAAGTTTCTCTTATACTAGAGTCTGCTGATTGATTAATAATATATGTCCTAAATTTTTTCAGTGAAAAATCATGTATATATTTTTTGTTTTATATAGTAGAATTATATGGTCTCAATTTATTATTCTAATAAGCCAATTTTCTTTGGTGGGAATATATTGATTCTCTTCAGAATTATTTCTGCATCTAAAATATGCTCACCTTCCATATAATGAGACTATAAATAAGGCTTCCAAACTGTCACAGGAGAAATTTTCTTCCACATATCAGTTCATAGTTTCTTCTAGACTGACAACATTGAGACACAGTACTTCAATTACTTGTCAAATAATCCAATTACGAATTAACTACTATCCTACAATTGTCAAAGGCTGTTTTAAAATACTTAACAAATATTACTAACTCTTGATTGCTCAAGTTATGCTTTTTAATTTTTATATTTTGCCCAACAGCTACATAGTACTTATTATATATCAGATAGTATTTTAAGCATAATCATTACCCCTATACAAAGGAAAATGAAAGCACTTATGTAGCACTCAAGTTCATATATAATTAAACTAGTCTAGTTCAAGTACATGTGCAATTAACCTCAATCTTAAAATACATTAAGTATGATCTCAGTAAACTCAGTATATTTACTATAATATACATCTCTATTGATATAGTTTTAGATTCACAGAAAATGGCCTTTCTAGAAAAATGCTTTATGTGTTCTCTACTTTTATGGACAGTTGACATACGGAATGTACATGTGAAAGATATTTCCATGTATTTTGCAAAACCATATCTGGAAAAATCATTCAACTTTTATCAGCTGATGTAAATTTTGGCATAAGTAAAAATTTTGGCATAAAAATTTTGAATTTTGTAAAATTTTGGCATGAATCTGTTAAATAGTTGCTCAAGAAATATTAGTGGAAGCTTAGGCTGCTAGGTATTAGATATGTAGGACTTAATATAAAAGTCCTCACTCTTTGTACTTGAGGGCTTTTTAAAAATATTTGTCATGCTTGGGCCAATCTTTCCAAAAAGAGAGATTGACTTACAGATATCAACAGATGTAAAGACAAAGGTCCCTGCAAGGGAAAGAGACTGAGAAATATTGGATTCAGTAAAATTTAGAGGTTTGCTTTTTTCCTTTACTCTTTTTCACTAATTTTTTAATGAAAGGATCTCTCATAGCCTTATATGTGTAGCAATGTTGGGCTTTCGAAAGAGTGATACATTATGTAGTATATCCCAAACTGCCCTTTGACCAAAGAACCCTTTTTACCTGTGTGTATGTATGTGCACACATGTGTCTGTCTGTGTCTTCTAGGAAGGATAATTGATATTTTAATAATCAACAAAACTCATTCGGTGCTCATTCGCTTCAGTCGTGTCCAACTCTTTCCAATCCTGTGGACAGTAGCCCTCCAGCCTCTTCTGTCCATGGGATTTGCCACGTAAGAATACTGGAGTAGGTTGCTGTGCCTTTCTCTAGGGGATCTTCCTGACGGAGGGATCAACCCCGTGTCTCTTATGTCTCCTACCTTGGGGGACAGGTTCTTTACCTCTAGTGCCACCTGGGAAGCCCAAACAAAACTCATTAGCTATTTATAACTTAAACCCCATAGGAAAGTAGATTAAGTAATTTTTAAAATGTTTCTTTTGTTGATACTAATTATTGAAAAAATACAGATATTTTTGGCAGTTTTTCAAGTAGATTTAGGCTAAAATGTGAACACATGGAATGGTATTGTAGTAGCTCACAATATGTGACAAAGACTCACTCCTTGACCAAACTTGAGTCAGGTTCCTTTGAGCTTTCACCTCTGCTAGGTCTCAGTCTTGGCCCCATCCTTCTTTGACCTGCCTAGGCCAGTTTTTGAGAAGGCAATGGCACCCCACTCCAGGACTCTTGCCTTGAAAATCCCATGGACGGAGGAGCCTGGTGGACTGCAGTCCATGGGGTCGCTAAGAGTCGGACACGACTGAGCGACTTCCCTTTCACTTTTCACTTTCACGCATTGGAGAAGGAAATGGCAACCCACTCCAGTGATCTTGCCTGGAGAATCCCAGGGACGGGGGAGCCTGGTGGGCTGCCGTCAATGGGGTCGCACAGGGTTGGACACAACTGAAGCGACTTAGCAGCAGCAGCAGGCCAGTTTTAGCAAGATCCTGAGAAGTTAGTTTAGCTGTAATTCTTCCACTCTTTTTATATAGTCCCCCTTGATATCTGATCAAGTTCCTCATCCCCCACACTTAATATCTATGTTCTTGGTCTCTTTTTAGCAAGAATTTTCCTATATTTGATAGCTTATCTTTAGCAATTTTCCCTTCACTGACCCCCTTCTCTGTTCATTGGCTATAAATCCCCAGCTGTCTTAGCTATATTCAGAGTTGAACCCCACCTCTTTCCAATGTTGCAATACCATCTTGAAATTGTCTTTAGTTAAGTCTTCCTTCACCTTTTCTGTCCTTTATTGTGCCCGTCTTTGCATGAAATTTTCCTTTCATATCTGCAATTTTTTTGAAGAGATCTCTAGTCCTTCCCTTCTGTTGTTTTCCTCTGTTTCTTTGCATTGTTTGTTGAAGAAAGGCCTTCTTGTCTCTCCTTGCTATTCTCTGGAACTCTGCATTCAGTTGGATATACTTTTCCCTTTTTTTCCTTGCTATTCACTTCTTTTCTATTCTCAGCCTCCTTAGGCAACCACTTTGTCTTCTTACATTTCTCTTTCTTTGGTATGCTTTTGTTCACTGCCTCCTGTACAATATTATGAACCTCTATCCATAGCTCTTTAGGCACTGTGTTTACCAGCTCGAATCCCTTAAATCTATTCATCATCTCACTGTATAATCATCAGTCAGTTCAGTCCCTCAGTCTTGTCTGACTCTTTGCGACCCCATGGATTGCAGTGTGCCAGGCTTCCCTGTCCACCAACTCCCAGAGCTTGTTCAAACACATGTCCATTGAGTCAGTGATATCATCCAACCATCTCATCTTCTGTCGTACCCTTCTCCTCTTGCCTTCAATCTTTCCCAGAATCAGGGTGTTTTCTAAGAAGTCAGCTCTTCACATGAGGTGGCCAAAACATTGGCGCTTCAGTTTCAGTATTAGTCCTTTCAGTGATTTCCTTTAGGATGGACGGGTTGGATCTCCTTGCAGTCCAAGGGTCTTTCAAGAGTCTTTTCCAACATGACAGTTCAAAAACATCAATTCTTCAGAGCTTAGCTTTCTTTATAGCCCAACTCTCACATCCATACATGACCACTGGAAAAACCATAGCTTTGACTAGAGGGACCTTTGTTGGTAAAGTAATGTCTGTGCTTTTTAATATGCTGTCTAGATTTGTCATAGCTTTTCTTCCAAGGAGCAATAAAGGATTTGATTTAGGTCATATGTGACTGTTTTAGTGGTTTCCCTGCTTTCTTTAGTTTAAGCCTGAATTTTGCTCTATGGAGCTGATGATCTGAGCCACAGCCAGGTCCTATTTTTGTGGACTGTACAGAACTTCTCCATCTTTGGCTACAAAGAATGTGTTCAATCTGATTTGGTATTGACCATTTGGTGATGTCCATATGTTTACTATGACCAATGCATTCTCTTGGCAGAATTCTATTAGCCTCTGCCCTGCTTTATTTTGTATTCCAAGGCCAAACTTGTCTGTAACTCCAGGTATCTCTTGACTTTCTACTTTTGGATTCCAATCCCCTCTGATGACTAGGATTTTTTTTTTTTTTTTTTTGGTGTCCATTCTAGGAGGTCCTGTGGGTTTTCATAGAACTGATCAACTTCAACTTCTTTGGCATCAGTGCTTAGGGCATATACTTGGATTGCTTTGAGCTCTCACTAGTCTCTAGCTCCTATACTCAGCACTTTTTGTTGTTCAGTCGCTAAATAATGTCTGACTCTTTGTGACCCCATGACTGCAGCACACCAGGCTTCCCTGTCCTTCACTATCTCTCAGAGTTTGCTACAAACTCATGTCCATTGTGTCAATGATGCCATCCAAACATCTCACCCTCTGTTGCCCTCTTCTCCTTCTGCCCTCACCTTACCCAGCATCAGGGTCTTTTCCACTGAGTTGGCTCTTCACATCAGGTAGTCAAAGTACTGGAGCTTCAGCATCAGTCCTTCCAATGGATATTCAGGATTGATTTCCTTTAGGATTGACTGGTTTGATCTCCTTGCTGTTCAAGGGACTCTCAGGCATCTTCCCCAGCACCACAGTTCAAAAGCATCAGTTCTTTGGTGCTCAACCTTTTTTTATGATCCGACTCTCTATGTGTATACTCTCAAGCAAAAGTCGCAACAATATTATGTATAAGTACCATTATTATCATCTCCATTTTGTTACACAGCGATAATGAGCAGTTTTCAATGTCTTTATCCAATACCAGGAGGAGCATGATTCTGGAGAATTTAACAGAATGATTGTTTCAAGTCAAACAATAAGAAATGAATTTGAGAGGAAATTTGACACAGTAGTAATGAGACCTTGCCAGTATGTATGTGTTTGGTTATTTTTCCCCTCATTTTGTTACACAGCGATAATGAGCAGTTTTCAATGTCTTTATCCAATACCAGGAGGAGCATGATTCTGGAGAATTTAATGGAATGGTTGTTTCAAGTCAAACAATAAGAAATGAATTTGCAGAACCTGGAATTTGAGAGGAAATTTGACACAGTAGTAATGAGACCTTGCCAGTATGTATGTGTTTGGTTTCAGGGACATAGGGCAGTCTGCTAAAGCCAAGTGAAAATCAGGCTCTTTGAATTGAATGCATATATTCAAATGATGAGATTCTTGTTTTTCATTATAAAAGCACACACTTATTACTGTTTCATGTAGGGAAAAATTACAAAGTCCATTACAATAGGGTACGAAACTTTAGTGAATTTCTGAGAAGGAAGCAAGGGAATTTGAGAGAGCAGGTGGTGTTTCCACCTCTTTTTAATTCTGTTCAAAGAATAGATGCAATAGTGGGTGAACAACTATATAGGTATAATTGAAGCAAATGATTTAATTTTCTAAATGAGCTGATGAAATAAAAATGAAAAGTGCTGTTATAGAATGAAAATGAAATATCTGAAAGAAGATTTGGTGGACTGATAAATAATTTAATCAAGTTAACTTTTTAAGAAAGAAGAGATAAAATTCTAGCTAAAACTACAAAACTGTGTATTCAAAATACATATACATGTATGTGTGTATATATACATATATACACATACATATATAGATATTTGATTCCCCATTTCCAAACTCATCAACTCACCCTGGATCTCGTTAGTCACTCATAAAGATTCACTCCACCATAGGTTCTGGGATTAAGTCTTCTCCTAGTTAGATGGAATGAAATAAGTTCTGGACCAGTAGCTCCAAACTTCTAAATTAACTTGATTTGCCTAATACAATCTCTCCTTTTATCCCAATTCCAAAATGGGCCCTTCCTTATCAAATCTTGTACCCCATTTTCAGTATTTAGATTATTTTTGCTTTCTTATACCATAACCAGTTCCTAAACTCCAGTTTCTGTTTCCAGTGGTCAGTCTTTCTGTGTATACCTTTGCCTACTCTAAAGATGAATGAAAAATAACAATAGGAGGCTTAATTCTCCTAGAATAAACAAGGGAAGAGATTTCCTTTAATACCCTTTACTAAAAACATTTGCATTATATTTTTTTAAATTATAAGTTCTTTCTTTGAGTCTTTGAAATGTTTGCAGATCTTTTAAAAAACTAAAAAGCTGGTTCAGAAAGGTCTTTCTGAAGGACTTGGGAGCCATATTTTTGAAATATAAACTTCAAGGGAGATAGAACCCCCGCCCTCAGTTTTGTAAGGAGTCTGCCTTCTACAGACACTTGGCTCAAAGTTGCAAAATACCTACTGTCTGTCATAAATATAGAGACAGTGTATTTTTTCTTGTTTAAAATCAATTAACACAGTTAATCACTCCAATTATCAACTACATGTAATAAATGGATGCTGTCAATACCTCTTAAGTGAAGACTAGTTATTGTTTATTTTGACACACATGTATATGAGTTGAACTTTTTTGGCTATTTGAAGAGTGAAATTTCTTTCTGTAACTATAATCTCTTGGTGAATTGCCTGTGATGCATGTTATATTCTGGTTTAATGTTTATTCAGTAATACAATTGTTTTCTATCTCTGTTGAGAGGTTTTCTGGTTTGAAAGAAACTTTTTTAATTTTAGTTATGTTTTCCCAATTTCCTGCTTCTATAATCTGCTGATGCCACATTGTTCACTTAGGTTCCTTGATGTCACCTACTCTAATATGAATTATTGCTTCACTTCTAATTTGATCATTCAGCCCTAGTTTTGAAGAATGGAAATATATTTGCCATAGTATGAAACAACTTATAGGAAGATGCATTTTGCTAGTTTCTAAGTGCCAGCTCCTAATGAAAATAACAAGAAAACTGATAATGAATGATATTTATGGCCCCATATATCTGCATACCAGTGAATAAAAAAATTAAGAAAAAGAAAGCAAATTCAATTTCACATATACCATTGCAATTTGGTATAATTACATCAATGGTGGTGATGTAAATTCTATTCTAAGGAAATTTTTAATAAAGGGAATTTATTTTTGTAACTCTTCAGCATGAAAGTAGAATCTCAATGGAAGAGAATTAGTGGTATAAAAGGCAAACAAGAGTAATGGAATTACAGACAAATACTACAGATTGCTCAGTGAGATCCATGATACTGAAACCAATGAGAAATGTGTCCTTCTGTGTGTCTGTGTGTAATGGAGTGGCAGCTGGGACTGATGGGGAGTACATTTAGAAATATAAAGAGTTCCCCGGTGGCTCAGATGGTAAAGCGTCTGCCCACAATCTGGGAGACCCAGGTTCGATCCCTGGGTTGGGAAGATCTCCTGGAGAAGGAAACAGCAACCCACTCCAGTACTCTTGCCTGGAAATCCCACGGACGGAGGAGCCTGGTAGGCTACACCCCATGGGGTCGTAAAGAGTCGGACACGACTGAGCTACTTCACTTTCACTTTCAAGGAAACCAGTGGGACTGTATAAGGAATTCTTTGAAGATCTAAGGATGACCCAGAGAGATGATATGGGGAAGGAGGTGGGAGGGGAGTTCAGGGTTGGGAACTCATGTATACCTGAGGTGGATTCATGTCAATGTATGGCAAAACCAATGCAGTATTGTAAAGTTAAATAAATAAATAAATAAATAATTTTAAAAAAGAAAAAATTCTAAATAACATTTAGGAAAGAAAGAGTAGAAAGTACCTAGTGAAAAATTCTAAATGGTAGTAAAAACATATTTGGATCATCTCAGGAAAGACACAGCTTAAAACTAGTTGAGGCTTGAGTTGAAAAAGATAACTTAGCAATGAAATGATTATATTCAATTCTACAGAAAGCCAAAAGGGAGAAAAAAGATCACATCTATAGTGAAAAGGATACAGACCTCATGATGAAGAATAATTACTAAAATAATATTTCTTCCATTTTCTCCTCTAAGAAGGGCCTTGAAATTATACAGGAAAGAATAAACAAACTTTTGAAGAAAAATTTATTCTAAATTAGTTGAGAAGCTTATAATAAATTTACATTCATTTATTGCCAAATAAATAAAAATTCAGGGCCCTAAAGAAATTTAGATAATTGCCCTTTTAATTTTAGTTAGTAATCTTTGTGATTTCCTGGAGAGGGGAGCAAGGGCCAGAAAATTGGGACATCGTTAAATGTTACTCTGATTAACTAAAAGGGCAACAGCTTAAATTAATCCCTTAACATATTCTCTGAGTACTCATCTGGCAGAAGGTTTATGAGGCCTTGGGAAAGAATGTGACATGAAGTGAAGGAATGTGGAAAAAAGCCAATAAAAGCTCTGAAGAAAATGTCATGCCAAATTAACCTCAATTTTGTTGTGTGTGGTAAAAGTATTACGCAACTGAGCAGGGAATATTATAAACATGATCATTTTTTAAGCATTTGACAAAGAGATGAGTAAGAGGGTGAAATATTGGTTTTGTATAGTGGGTTAAACAATAGAATATAGAACATTAATCTCTCCAGGACAAAGTGGAAAAAAATCTCTAAAGGGCTACTATATTGCATTTTCCTTGGAAGAGTACATCTTCAGAATTAAAAGAAAATACAGTTGTCATAGAATTTGGATTTAGATGGAAGAGATTGTGAAGACAAAGGTAACAAAATTTGCATTCAAATTTTTTTGTTTTTGTTTTTGAATATTTGTTGAAATCAACAAGATGAAACTTAACATTGAATCGTGTGTTTATCTTTAAAATATCTTTTATATCTTTAGAATCTAAAAATGTTAATCATATGGAAGTTGAATTTCTTAACTTTTTATTTTATATTGGAGTATAGTTGATTAACAATGTTGTATTAGTTTCAGGTGTGCAGCAAAATGATTCAGTTATACATATACATGTATCTACCTTTTTTCAAATTATTTTCCCATTGAAGTTGTTACATAATATTTAGCAGCATTATCTGTGCTATACAGTAGGTCCTTGTTGATTATCCATTTTGAATATAGCAGTGTGTTACATGTCAATTCCAAGCACCCTGAATTTAATGAGTAGTTTACAGTATGATCATAGTGTCAGAATGATCTGATTTCAAAATCTGGGTTTTCCATTTTCTGATGATTTGGAAACATTTAAGCTTAGAAGTAATTTTATGTCATCCCTGTTCTCTATTATGGGCTTTCTAGGTGATGCAGTGGTAAAGAATCAGGCTCCAATTCAGGAGACGTGGGTTCAATCCCTGCCTCAGGAAGATCTCCTGGAGTAGAAAATGCAACCCACTCCAGTATTCTTGCCTAGAGAATTCCTTGGGCAGAGGAACCTGGCACGTTACAGTCCATGGTGTCACACAGTCAGACAGGACTGAGCAGCTAAGCACGTAGCTTATTCTCTATTATGCTCTTCTGCTCTCCCATAGAACCCTATGCATATCTCCNCCTGGAGTAGAAAATGCAACCCACTCCAGTATTCTTGCCTAGAGAATTCCTTGGGCAGAGGAACCTGGCACGTTACAGTGCATGGTGTCACACAGTCAGACAGGACTGAGCAGCTAAGCACGTAGCTTATTCTCTATTATGCTCTTCTGCTCTCCCGTAGAACCCTATGCATATCTCCAGCTTAATCAGTATCATATTAGAAATGATAAATTGGTTGAACTATCTTTTCTATTATATGTAAGCTTTTTGAAGGTAGAGAAAAAATTTTTGTCTTTTTTTGTGTGTATCTAGTATAATTATTATGGTTGGTTTCTGTTAAGTATTTAAATGCTTTTGAAACTGAAACAAGTCATTAATATATGGCTTTTCCCTAAAAGCTAACTTCAATAATAACTGAGAAACCTATTTAATCATAAAATAAGTGATAGCCTATCAATGACTATGTCTATTTGAAGGGCAATGGAAGTTAATAAATGCTATAGGAAGAAAAATTATATTCAGTAAATACATGGAAGATGATGCTAATTTTCCTTATACCATGAAGTTACCTGATTTCTTGAATCCTTACCAATTAATCGAGTTATTAGGATAATATGGGCATGACCTTATCTCATAGTTCTAATCTTTAAGAAGTAGAGCATAAGACTAATTGAGTGTTATAGTCAGAGTTTTGTGTTAGTCCAATATTGCTTATTAAAATTAAAAAATCAAAAAATTTTATATAAAAATATAACCTCTCAAGTAATATAACTAAATTCTAACAAAATTATTCAATAAAGCTTATGAAAATAAAATATATAATTATGCTAAATTTCTATTAAGTACTGTAGGAATGATAATGCAGTGTTTCAGTACATTGACAGCACTTCCTTCTACTGTTCTACTGTAGGGATCCTCCGGAAAATACTTCACTATCCCCAGTAGCAAAAGAACTTGTTGAAGAATAAAAGTTTGTCAGACTAGTTTATTTAATTTTCACAATACAAATCCTTAAGATGTTTCTAGTATTCTAAATTAACTAGCTGTTATAAACATTGAGTTGCAATTTATATGACCATTGTTATTAAGTGAATGTGCCAATCTCATTTACTTGATTTACTTTGTAGATTTACTTAGTATTATAAGAAAATGTCATGCCAAATTAACCTCAATTTTGTTGTGTGTGGTAAAAGTATTACGCAACTGAGCAGGGAATATTATAAACATGATCATTTTTTAAGCATTTGACAAAGAGATGAGTAAGAGGGTGAAATATTGGTTTTGTATAGTGGGTTAAACAATAGAATATAGAACATTAATCTCTCCAGGACAAAGTGGAAAAAAATCTCTAAAGGGCTACTATATTGCATTTTCCTTGGAAGAGTACATCTTCAGAATTAAAAGAAAATACAGTTGTCATAGAATTTGGATTTAGATGGAAGAGATTGTGAAGACAAAGGTAACAAAATTTGCATTCAAATTTTTTTGTTTTTGTTTTTGAATATTTGTTGAAATCAACAAGATGAAACTTAACATTGAATCGTGTGTTTATCTTTAAAATATCTTTTATATCTTTAGAATCTAAAAATGTTAATCATATGGAAGTTGAATTTCTTAACTTTTTATTTTATATTGGAGTATAGTTGATTAACAATGTTGTATTAGTTTCAGGTGTGCAGCAAAATGATTCAGTTATACATATACATGTATCTACCTTTTTTCAAATTATTTTCCCATTGAAGTTGTTACATAATATTTAGCAGCATTATCTGTGCTATACAGTAGGTCCTTGTTGATTATCCATTTTGAATATAGCAGTGTGTTACATGTCAATTCCAAGCACCCTGAATTTAATGAGTAGTTTACAGTATGATCATAGTGTCAGAATGATCTGATTTCAAAATCTGGGTTTTCCATTTTCTGATGATTTGGAAACATTTAAGCTTAGAAGTAATTTTATGTCATCCCTGTTCTCTATTATGGGCTTTCTAGGTGATGCAGTGGTAAAGAATCAGGCTCCAATTCAGGAGACGTGGGTTCAATCCCTGCCTCAGGAAGATCTCCTGGAGTAGAAAATGCAACCCACTCCAGTATTCTTGCCTAGAGAATTCCTTGGGCAGAGGAACCTGGCACGTTACAGTGCATGGTGTCACACAGTCAGACAGGACTGAGCAGCTAAGCACGTAGCTTATTCTCTATTATGCTCTTCTGCTCTCCCGTAGAACCCTATGCATATCTCCAGCTTAATCAGTATCATATTAGAAATGATAAATTGGTTGAACTATCTTTTCTATTATATGTAAGCTTTTTGAAGGTAGAGAAAAAATTTTTGTCTTTTTTTGTGTGTATCTAGTATAATTATTATGGTTGGTTTCTGTTAAGTATTTAAATGCTTTTGAAACTGAAACAAGTCATTAATATATGGCTTTTCCCTAAAAGCTAACTTCAATAATAACTGAGAAACCTATTTAATCATAAAATAAGTGATAGCCTATCAATGACTATGTCTATTTGAAGGGCAATGGAAGTTAATAAATGCTATAGGAAGAAAAATTATATTCAGTAAATACATGGAAGATGATGCTAATTTTCCTTATACCATGAAGTTACCTGATTTCTTGAATCCTTACCAATTAATCGAGTTATTAGGATAATATGGGCATGACCTTATCTCATAGTTCTAATCTTTAAGAAGTAGAGCATAAGACTAATTGAGTGTTATAGTCAGAGTTTTGTGTTAGTCCAATATTGCTTATTAAAATTAAAAAATCAAAAAATTTTATATAAAAATATAACCTCTCAAGTAATATAACTAAATTCTAACAAAATTATTCAATAAAGCTTATGAAAATAAAATATATAATTATGCTAAATTTCTATTAAGTACTGTAGGAATGATAATGCAGTGTTTCAGTACATTGACAGCACTTCCTTCTACTGTTCTACTGTAGGGATCCTCCGGAAAATACTTCACTATCCCCAGTAGCAAAAGAACTTGTTGAAGAATAAAAGTTTGTCAGACTAGTTTATTTAATTTTCACAATACAAATCCTTAAGATGTTTCTAGTATTCTAAATTAACTAGCTGTTATAAACATTGAGTTGCAATTTATATGACCATTGTTATTAAGTGAATGTGCCAATCTCATTTACTTGATTTACTTTGTAGATTTACTTAGTATTATGTCAGAATTCAGGATTTTTTGAATAAGTTACAACCTAGGCAGAAAAACTTCTAGTGAAGAATGACTCATTCTAAGAATTGGGAGATTCCCTCATTCAATGAAGAGTTAAAATGCCAAATGTGTAATAGTTCTATTTAGTTAGTTAAATGAGATATGCAGGCAATACAATCTAAAAGGTTTGTCATTTTTTTCAGAACAAGAGCTAGTTCCTATTACTCCACAATGGACTAGAGGTTCTGGAGTAAAACAAAGCCGATCCCCTGGATAGTTAAGAAATGGACAATGACAGAACAAAACAGCCTAAAACTGTGTCTTGTTTATAACAAATTAAGATCTGGATCCATCAAGTCTAAGGGGATAGCTTTACTGTTAAAAGATGGCATTCTCAGTAAATCTGGCATAAGATAAAATATTATAAGAAAGTTCCCTATACTATTTCTCTGTTCAGGATGCTGGAAAAAAAAAAATCACCTTTCATGTTAGCTGCTGCTGCTGCTAAGTCACTTCAGTCGTGTCCGACTCTGTGTTACCCCATAGACGGCAGCCCACCAGGCTCCCCCATCCCTGGGATTCTCCAGGCAAGAATACTGGAGTGGGTTGCCATTTCCTTCTCCAATGCATGAAAGAGAAAAGTGAAAGTGAAGTCGCTCAGTCTGTCCGACTGTTAGTGACCCCATGGACTGCAGCCCACCAGGCTACTCCGTCCATTGGATTTTCCAGGCAAGAGTACTGGGGTGGGGTGCCAGATTCTTCATAAATACATTATTTTCTAGAAAGGCATCTCTAGGAATAACAGCTTACTTAGGCTACTGTTTTAGGTATTAAATATTGATTCTAGATATATCAAGTATGATGTTGCCATTATTTCTCAAGGATATAATTATCTTGGCTGAGAATTAGTTACCCAAGGAGACAGCATACATTGTGGACTCCCAAATAATGATCATTAAATTGATGTGATATATCATGATATAAGAATTAGAATCTGTCACTGTCTTTAAGAACCTTGTTGTCTAGAATAAATAGCTCCAGGTAGTCTTGGTCTTGCAAATTTGACACAGTGCAGCAGATCCATTGACTGTAACATATAGTCATTAGAGAGAACTAGCTCAAATGACTGCATTGATCAAGGAAAAATAATTCCAAGGATTATTTTTAAGTAGGTAAGCTTGTTATTAAGTAGGTAAGATTATTTTTAGATAGATAAGCTATATTCTGGGTGAGAGATGAACTATTTAACAACATTTTTGGTTTTAGCGTTATACATAAAACCAAATAAACCAAGAGCCTCCCCTTGGTGTCTCCATTGCTCAAACTGCTTAACGGACAGTGCTGTGATGAACATTGGGGTACACGTGTCTCTTTCTATTCTGGTTTCCTTGGTGTGTATGCCCAGCAGTGGGATTGCTGGGTCATAAGGCAGTTCTATTTGCAGTTTTTAAAGGAATCTCCACACCGTTCTCCATAGTGGCTGGTCTAGTTTGCATTCCTGCCAACAGTGTGAGGGGGTTCCCTTTTCTCCACACCCTCTCCAGCATTTATTGCTTGTAGACTTTTGGATCACAGCCATTCTGACTGGCATGAAATGGTACCTCATTGTGGTTTTCATTCGCATTTCTCTGATAATGAGTGATGTTGAGCATCTTTTCATGTGTTTGTTAGCCATGTATATGTCTTCTTTGGAGAAATGTCTGGATGAATGGATAAGAAAGCAGTGCTACATATACACAATGGAGTATTACTCAGCCATTAAAAAGAATACATTTCAATCAGTTCTAATGAGGTGGATGAAACTGGAACCTATTATACAGAGTGAAGTAAGCCAGAAAGAAAAACACCAATACAGTATACTAACACATATATATGGAATTTAGAAAGATGGTAACGATAACCCTGTAGCGAGACAGCAAAAGAGTCATAGATGTATAGAAAAGTCTTTTGGACTCTGTGGGAGAGGGAGAGGGTGGGATGATTTGGGGGAATGGCATGGAAACATGTATAATATCATATAAGAAATGAATCGCCAGTCCAGGTTCATTACAGGATCCTTGGGGCTGGTGCACTGAGATGACCCAGAGGGATGGTATGGGGAGGGAGGTGGGAGGGGGGTTCAGGATGAGGAACACGTGTACGCCCATGGCGGATTCATGTTGTTGTGTGGCAGAACCAATACAATATTGTAAAGTAATTAGCCTCCAATTAAAATAAATTTAAATTAAAAAAAAAGAAAAGCAAGCAAAACACTTTCCTCACACTAGCTCTAACACTCCTTTTATCAAAGAGAAAACAGTTTATGTTTATCATGCTTCTCTGCTGAATTTGCATATAGCCAGCTCAACATCGATCACTTTATAAAACATGGGGCAAGGAGTAGATGAAGTTAAGGATGGACATAATCTGTTACTAATGTCTTAGGTTATATTTAGATCACATGAAGTGTTTGCATAAATAATAACTTACTAATTTACATCAGTGTAAAAATGTTTTTATATCCTAAGATATAAATATGAATGCTACTTTTTCTAAAACAAATGATAATATTTAATAATTTACATTAATGTATAAAATATACCTATTAAAACTGAACGTGAAAGTGTTAGTCACTCAGTCATGTTTGACTCTTGGCAAACCCATGGACTGTATGCTCTGATCATGGAATTCTCCAGGCAAGAGTGCTAGAGTGGGTAGCCTTTCCCTTCTCCAAGGGATTTTCCCAACCCAGGGATCAAACCCAGGTCTCCTGCATTGCAGGTGGATTCTTTATGTTCTGAGACACTAGGGAAGCAATTTTTTTTTTTTTTTTACTGGCATTTAGACTTTAATAAATATAAAACAGTTGGTGCAGAGAACACACGATTCACCTGGTTCTGTGACATGTCTTGCGGCCAAGGCATCAGCAGCTAACACTCAGGGGCCAGGTCTTACACATTTTGTGGCTCTCCATGGTGACTGCCATGAGATCTTGCATGTCATAGACACAGTAAATAGTCACTGAATGAAGAAGCGCAAGAGCTAATTTTAAGTGTAGAAGGATGAAGTAAACATTTTCCAGTCTATAATAAATCTGGGAGAAAATAATTGAAATCAGTGGTTTCTACATGTCTGCAGGCTCATGCCAATCCACAAAGAAGTTTCAGCTGTCTGTGACAAATTCATGAACAAAATTAAATTAATGTGATTTTACAAAGCAAAATGTAAACTTTTAGAAATCCAAGATTATATTCTCATGGTGAGTTAAATGACATTTTTTAAAATAAATAATGATGACAGCAGGTGAAAGATGCTTTTAATTAATATCCTTACTTGACAAGACAACATGAAAAGTGAGCAAAATCATGCTTTGGCCCCAATATCTTAAGCATTTCTCTTCCATAAAAGTAAAAAAAAAGTGAGTGAATCTAAACAGGCTTTTTATGAAACTTTTTCTAATTAAAACAGTTATGGTCATATGACTGTCAATAAACAGATATATCTATGATTAAGACACAGCATTAGTTGTGATAAACATGACTGCACTCTATTAAGATCTAGTCATTTGGAGCTTCTTTTAGGTTTTTCTACTGAATTCTATCTTTACAAACCAGTTATGGATTTAAAAAATTATTTATTAATAA
>SJYX01009352.1:0-27683 GCA_006410675.1 Oreotragus oreotragus | reverse complement strand
AGAGGGAGAGGGTGGGAAGATTTGGGAGAATAGCATTGAAATATGTATATTATCATGTAATAAATGAATCGCCAGTCTATGTTCAATGCAGGTTGCAGGATGCTTGCGGGTGGTGCATGGGGATGATCCGGAGGGATGATGTGGCGTGGGAGGTGGGAGGGGGGTTTGTGTTTGGGAGTGCATGTACACCTGTGGGGGATTCATGTCAATGTATGCCAAAACCAATACAGTACTGTAAAGTAAAATAAAGTAAAAATAAAAATTAAAAAAAATAAAAATATACCCTTTATAAAGAAAAAAAATACGGTGAAGATATATAAACTCATCAACATGAGTTTGAGCAAGTTCCAGGAGATGGTGAAGTACAGGGAAGCCTGGACTGCTGCAGTCCCTGGGGTTGCAAAGCGTCAAATACTACAGCAACTGACCAATAACAATAGTATTAGAAACTATAAGAAAAATCTAACTCATAATTTTGTAGTACAGTGGAAATAATACCTGTGTAAAAACTAAGAATTAATTCTCATAGTTTATATTTTACCTGCCTAGGAAAGCTGCATAAATATTATTTAAATCTTAATTATCTGCCTGATGTGAAAGACTAATTATGCCATACTTATGTATGACATAAGAAATTATAATAGGGCGAAATGAAAATATTTTCAATTCTTGTAAAATATATAGATTTTCTTGCTGTAACACATTCATAGATAGTACTTTTTCTTGTAATTAATTAACATTTGATTGAATTTCTAATATTACAATTCTGTTAACATACAAAACCTGCATAATTTGTGTGGTCTTTTTCCCATCAGGCATGAATGTAATTATCCCTTATCTTTCTACACAGCCTAGCCCTGTAAATATAATTACATATTTTTATGTTTACTTGAGCATAGAAATCTCTGAAAATTAATATTGTTTTTATCCTCTTACCTTTGTCAGTCATTAAAATGCACCAGTGATTTCTTGAATTCATCCTCTACAACTAGAATTAATTTTTACTTTGATTTCAAAATTTAACAAAGGAACTTACATGTATTCAGACTTATGGCAGTTGTTAGAAGTTTGTGCTTCTGACATTTAATAAAGACTGAATTTGCATTACAAATCGTAAAGACTAGAAATTTAGAAGTATTAAAATTAATTCGGTGGACCATGTATAATCCATGCCCTAAAATCATGACACAGGGAAATACATACTAGAACAAAATGGATATCCAGGTGTCTTTACTTTCTAATATCAAATAGGAAACTGTAAATTATAGTAATGACATTTAATAAAGACTGAATTTGCATTACAAATCGTAAAGACTAGAAATTTAGAAGTATTAAAATTAATTCGGTGGACCATGTATAATCCATGCCCTAAAATCATGACACAGGGAAATACATACTAGAACAAAATGGATATCCAGGTGTCTTTACTTTCTAATATCAAATAGGAAACTGTAAATTATAGTAAGTGACAACTGATTCAGTCACTCAGTTGTGTCCAACTCTGTGGGACCCCATGGACTGCAGCACTCCAGGCTTCCCTGTCAATCATCAACTCCTTGACCTTGCTCAAACTCATGTCCATCAAGTTGGTGATGCCATCCAACCATCTCAGCCTCTGTTGTCCCCTTCTCCTCCTGCCTTCAATCTTTCCCAGCATCAGGATCTTTTCCAAAGAGTCAGTTCTTTGCATCGGGGGGCCAAAGTATTGGAGTTTCAGCTTCAGCATCAGTCCTTCCAATGAATATTCAGGAGTGGTTTCCTTTAGGATTTATTGGTTTGATCTCTTTGCTTCCCAAGGGACTCTAAAGAGTCTTCTCCAGCACTATGTTTCAAAGGCATCAGTTCTTCAGTGCCCATTGTTTTTATTGTCCAGCTCTCATATCCATACGTGACTACTGGAAAAAACCATAGCCTTGACTAGACGGATGTTTGTTGGCAAAGTTATGTTTCTTCTTTTTCATATGCTGTCTAGGTTTGTCATAGCTTTTCTTCCTAGGACTAAGCATCTTTTAATTTCATGGCTGCAGTCACCATCTGCAGTGATTTTGGAGCCCAAGAAAATAAAGTCTGTCACTGTTTCCATTTTTTCCCTTATCTATTTGCCATGAAGTTGTGGGACCAGATCCCATGATCTTAGTTTTCTGAATGTTGAGTTTTAAGCCAGCTTCAGCACTCTTCTCTTTCACCTTCATCAAGAGGCTCTTTAATTCCTCTTTGCTTTCTGCCTTTAGGATAGTGTTATCTGAATATCTGAGGTTATTGATATTTCTCCCAGCAATCTCGATTCCAGCTTGTGCTTCATCCATCCCAGCATTTTGCATGATGTATTCTGCATATAAGTTAAATAAGCAGGGTGACAATGTATAGTCTTGAAATACTGCTTTCCCAATTTGGAATCAGTCGGTTGTTCCATGTCCATTTTTAACTGTTGTTTCTTGAGCTGCATACAAGTTTCACAGGAGGCAAGTAAGGTGATACAGTATTCCCATCTTTTTAAGTATTTTCCACAGTTTGTTGTGACCCACACAATCAAAGGCTTTAGAGTAGTCAATAAAGCAGAAGTAGAAGATTTTCTGGAATTCTCATGCTTTTTCTATGATCCAGTGAATGATGGCAATTTGATATATGGTTCCTCTGCCTTTTCTAAGTCCAGCTTGTATATCTGGAATTTCTCAGTTCACATACTGCTGAAGCCTAGCTTGAAGGATTTTGAGCATTATCTTGATAGCATGTGAAATGAGTGCAATGGAACAACAGACTGGTTCTAAATCAGGAAAGAAGTACGTCAAGGTTGTATATTGTCACCCTGTTTATTTAACTTATATGCAGAGTATATCATGTGAAATGCAGGGCTGGATGAAGCACAAGCTGGAATCAAGATTGTGAGGAGAAATATAAGTAACCTCAGATATGCAGATGACACCACACTTATGGCAGAAAGTGAAGAAGAATTAAAGAACCTCTTGATGAAAGTGAAAGTGGAGAGAGAAAGCTGCCTTAAAACTGAACATTCAGAAAGCTAACATCACGGCTTCTGGTCCCATCACTTCATGGCTGTAGATGGGGAAAAAATGGAGACAGTGACAGACTTTATTTTTTCGGGCTCCAAAATCACTGAAAATGGTGACTGCAGCCATGAAATTAAAAGATGCTTGCTTCTTGGAAGAAAAGCTATTACCAACCAAGACAGCATATTAAAAAGCAGAGACATTACTTTACCAACAAAGGTCCACCTAGTCAAAGCTATGGTTTCTCCCGTAGTCATGTATGGATGTGAGATCTGGACTATAAAGAAAGCTGAGCACTGAAGAACTGATGCTTTTGGACTGTGGTATTGGAGAAGACTCTTGAGAGTCTCTTAGATTGCAAGGATATCCAGCCAGTTAATCCAAGGGGAAATCAATCCTGAATATTCATTGTAAGGACTGATGCTGAAGCTGAAACTCCAAATCTTTGGCCATACGATGCAAAAAACCCCGACTCATTGGAAAAGACTCCGATACTGGGAAAGACTGAAGGTGGGAGGAGAAGGGGATTACAGAGGATGAGATGATTTTATGGTATCACTGACTTGATGGACATGAGTTTGAGCAAGCTCCAGATTTGGTGATGGACAGGGAAGCCTGGTGTCCTGCATTCCATGGGTTGCAGAGTTGGATATGACTGAGTGACTGAACTGAACTATGTGGTAATTTGAACATTGTTTCACTTTGCCCTTCTTTGGGATAGGAACGAAAACTGACCTTTTCCAGTACTGTGATTACTGCTAAATTTACAAATGTGCTAGCATATTGAGTGCAGCACTTTCACAGCACCATCACTTAGATTTTGAAATAGCTCAGCTGGAATTCCATCACCTCCATTAGTTTTATTCATAGTAATGCTTCCCAAGGCCCACTTGACCTCACACTCCAGGTTGTCTGATTCTAGGTGGGTAATCACACCATCGAGGTTATCTGAGTCATTAAGACAGTTTATGTATAGTTCTTGTTGTGTATTCGTGCCACCTCTCCTTAATATCTTCTGCTTCTCTTAGGTCGATACCATTTCTGCCCTTTATTGTGCCCACTTTTGCATGAAGTGTTCCCTTGGTATCTTTGATTTTCTTGAAGAGATTTCTAGTCTTTTCCATTCTGCTGTTTTCATCCCTCTTTTCATTGATCACTGAGGAATGCTTTCTTACCTCTCCTTGCTTTTCTTTGGAATTCTGCATTCAGATGATGTATCTTTCCTTTTCTCCGTTGCCTTTGCTTCTCTTCTTTTCTCAGCTATTTGTAAAGCCTCCTAAAGAACCATTTTACCTTTTTGCATTTCTTTTTCTTGGGGATGGTTTTGATAACCACCTCCTGTACGATGTCACTAACCTCCATCAATAATTCTTCAGCCACTCTGTCAGATCTTATCCCTTGAATTTATTTGTTACTTCTACTGTATAATCATAAGGAATTTAATTTAGGTCACAGCTGAATGACCTAGTGGTTTTCCCTGCTTTCCTCAATTTGAGCCTTAATTTTGCAATAAGGATTTCATGATCTGAGCCATAGTCAACTCGTGATCTTGTTACATTACAAGTTCTGGGAAAATCAGACTTTTCTATATATGTTTTGTGACTGTATTTATTGATTGCTATGCCTTTTTCTACAGTTGCATTTATGTATGTAACAAATTCAACATTTAAGATAGTCAATTTAATAAAAAATAATTCAACATTCTAAATATTGTTTTTAAGGATTATAATCAATGTAGAACAAGTTTAAGTATATATTACAGAAAATTATAAAAAGGTAGTATATTATTAATATGGTCTCATTTAGTCCTGAATATTTAAACCATGCAAGTCTGGTTTTATTCTTTGATCACTGCATGTGTGTTACCTAATGAAGACCCACTGGACTACTCTATCATAGTTGTAATACAGCTGCTTGTTTTGTTTTATCTTGAATATAAACAGAACATAATATTCTAAATATGGTAGTGCTGTGTTTGCCAATAAAAGGTATGGCTGAAATAGCATCGACTCAGTCAACAAACATTGTGAATGCCCCAACCTATACGCAAAGGACTTGTATAGGTGTAGAAAAGCAAATGAAACTAAGTCACGCTTTGAACTCCCTTGGAATGCTGAATTAAAACAAAATCAGGATTAGGTCATTTTTAAAGAACATTAAAAATCCTGTGTAATTTGAATGCTTTGTTGACTTGACTTATTTAAAAGGATCCATATATTTGCATTTGCTTTTAAAATTCAAATATTCATTTGTTTTTATTCTGATTCAGCTGAAGAGAAACACTTTTTGAGTAGATGTTTCCAATTTGTTCATAAAAAACAAAAATATCTTTGAATGAGCAAATTAGTAGATTTAGTAGGGATGTGGTATTTGAATTTTCTCTTTTACGTTCATAAAGTAGTGCTCTATATGATTTTAATATTTATGGTTATAACTTAGAAGTTCCCATATAGTCAAATATAACCAAGATTACAATAATTCTTAAATTTTGGAATAAATTTATAACATATACACTTGGCTTCCTTGACTAATAGTAGTTATATATATATATATGGATTTCCCTGGTGGCTCAGACAGTAAAGAATCTGCCTGCAATGAAGGAGACCTGAGTTTGATCCCTGGGTTGGTTGGGAAGATCCCCTGGAGAAGGGAATGGCTGCCCACTCCAGTATTCCAGCCTGGAGAATTCCATAGACAGAGCAGCCCTGCAGGCTACAGTCTATGGGGTGGCGAAGAAGCAGACATATAGGTATCTGTGTATTTTGGTTTTGTTTTACTTACTGATTATGTCTAACAATAACTCATAGCAGATGATCACACTCAGATTTAAGCCACTCTTCACACAAAGCTAGAGACTCACTGGCTTGACTTAGAGAATGAAAAATGAATGATTCTTTATATCAAAATTTGAAACTGCCTCATTTTTCCTTTTTTGTAAATGGGCATTGGTGAGCTGGCTTATGTATGTGATTAAAGGAGATTGCTTGACAGCATGCAACTCTTCATGCTAAATTAACATTGATGGCCTTCCATGCTTAACATCCCTGAAGTGCTAAAACCAATATTTTACCCTGCCTTTTGATTCTGTGGTTTCCAGTTTTCTCATTTAAACCAACAGCCAGTGTAGGGTGTGACTCAGCTTGTGTATTCTTCCACAACCAGTCTTCTTAGGTAACTGAAAAGTTCCCATGTACAAGCAGGCTATTTAAATTCCTAATATATATGCTATAACACACTCCATTGCTTATATATATTTGCTGTATTTCTTAACATATGCATAACTTCTCAGCTATGAGAAAAGAGATTTTTATACTTATCTTTTGGTATTTTAAAATACTTTATCTGGAATAATCAGAAAGTTCAAAACTTCAGTTTGGTCCCATTACTTCATGGCAAATAGATGGGGAAACAATGAAAACAGTGACAGACTTTATTTTTTTTTTGGCTCCAAAATCACTGCAGATGGTGGCTGCAGCCATGAAATTAAAAGACACTTGCTCCTTGGAAGAAAAGCTACTACCAACATAGATAGCATTTTAAAAAGCAGAGACATTACTTTGCTAACAAAGGTCCATCTAGTCAAAGCTATGGTTTTTCCAATAGTCATGTATTCAGTTCAGTTCAGTCACTCAGTCGTGCCCGACTCTTTGTGACCTCATGAATCACAGCACGTCAGGCCTCCCTGTCCATCACCATCTCCCGGAGATCACTCAAACTCACGTACATCGAGTCAGTGATTCCATCTAGCCACCTCATCCTCTGTCGTCCCCTTCTCCTCCTGCCCCCAATCCCTCCCAGCATTAGAGTTTGCTCCAATGAGTCAACTCTTCGCATGAAGTGGCCAAAGTACGAGAGTTTCAGATTCAGCATCATTCCTTCCAAAGAACACCAGGACTGATCGCCTTTAGAATGGACTGGTTGGATCTCCTTGCAGTCCAAGGGACTCTCAAGAGTCTTCTCCAACACCACAGTTCAAAAGCATCAATTCTTCGGCGCTCAGCTTTCTTCACAGTCCAACTCTCACATCCATACATGATCACTGGAAAAGCCATAGCCTTGACTAGACGGGCTTTGTTGGCAAAGTAATCTCTGCTCTTGAATATGCTCTCTAGGTTGGTCATAACTTTCGTTCCAAGGAGTAAACGTCCTTTAATTTCACGGCTGCAGTCGCTGACTGCAGTGATTTTGGAGCCCCCAAAATAAAATCTGGCACTGTTTTCACTGTTTCCCCATCTATTTCCCATGAAGTGTTGGATCCAGATGCCATGTATGGTCATGGACTATAAAGAAAGCTGAGCACCAAAGAATTGATGCTTTTAAACTGTGGAGCTGGAGAAGACTTAAAAACCCCTTGGACTGCAAGGAGATCCAACCAGTCAAACTTAAAGGAAATCAGTCCTGAATATTCATTGGAAGGACTGATGCTGAAGCTGAAATTCTAGTACTTTGGCCACCTGATGTGAAGAACCAACTCATTGGAAAAGATCTTGATGGTGGGAAAGATTGAAGGAGGGAGGAGAAGGGGATGACGAGGATGAGATGGTTGAATGGCATCACTGACTTGACAGACATGAGTTTGAGTAAACTCCAGGAGTTGGTAGTGGACAGGGAGGCCTGGTGTGCTGCAGTCTATGGGGTCACAAAGAGTCAGACATGACAGAGCAACTGAATTGAATTAGAAAGTTCAAAACTGCAGTTTCTGAGAGAAATCAGAAGGAAAAGTAAAGACTAATTTACAGATTTTTCTGAAATTTGATCACTCCTCACTTCATTTTAAATTAATTGCCAGTTTCTGATTAACTGATGGGCAGACATCTAGGAATGAGTGAAGCACATGGTATGAACATTTGGCATCCTTTTCCCTGGACTCTTGCCTTCCACTCTGTTTGTATTTGATCTTTACTCATTTTTGTAGCTTACTTATCCTCACTATAATGCAAACTTCAAAAACGAATGTATCTATACTAACTTGGTTTTTAAATAGAACTGCTTTAGAATACTAAAATAAATCAAGTTGATTTTCTTTCTGCAATAATAATCCAATGAGTTTGTTGTTGATTATTATAAAACAATTTATTTATATAAAATTCTGAGGATGTTCAGCATCTATCAAGCATTCATATCATGTTTGAAGCAGCAAATCCATGGGTTCAGGGACCTTCAGTTTACATATAGATATATGGTATTTGATAGCAATTTTAGATTAGGCGCTAGAGTTGACTCTACTTAAGAATGTTCTGTATGATTCTGTGTTTATGAGTATATTCATTCAACTAAAAGCTGTTTAAAACTAGATATTTTTACCCTATTAAAAGTTTTATAACATTGTATTTTATAATTCTATAGAATGTAGGCAACAAGAACGTTACAATTGATCCTTGAACAACAGGAGTTTGAACTTTGTGAATACACTTATCCATGGATTTTTTTTCCTGTAAAGATAGTACCTGTATGTTGCTTTTATGAATCTTTAAATTACTAATTGTGGGGAAAAGTTTGTTTGGTTGGAGATCACAGTATATGTAATCAAAAGAACTAAGGTTTTAGCTCTGATTCTATCCAAACTGTTTCAACTTCCTGCCTTTGGTTGACTCACTTACTGCATTAATTCTTTTGTTTTTGAGGCAGAGATAGCAATATTAGGAATTTTGACTTTACTGGTATCTATCCGTAACTCCTGCATTGTTCAAGGGTTAACTATATATAAATAAAGGTATCATCCCCAAATTCCATGATGGAGAGGTGAATATTTAACACTTGATGACCATAATTTTAGTCGTCTCTCTGTGCATATATACAGACTGCAAAATATTGATAAAATAATTTGACTACATACAAGAATTTTTTCCCAAACTAGTAAAGATTTATTTGACGGCATTTGAAAGAATAAAAACCTCTGAAATTAAGCTATATAAATTCCTGTTTTTAATTTTTAAAGTCTCCTTATTTATTTTTAATATAATTTTTATATCTCCTTATAATGAGATACTAGATTTTAAAATACCTCTGTAATGGTCAAAATATATGCAAAATATTGATATATTGAGGTAATTAATTTTGCTTTTCTTAATAAATTTTTTAGTTTGGAGCAGATATCTACTGTATTCAAGCATGAAATTAGAGGAACTGAGTATGTATTTACCCTCATCTTATTTGTGACATAATCTTCCCATAATTTCCAATATATATTTACTCATTTAATCTTGCCAGGGTTTACAGTGTTTGCACATTGTTTGCAATGATTAGTCATGCATTTGCTTAGATTTATTTCAAATAATTTAAAATAGATTTTTTAATATATAATTTTTCCATTTGCCATTTTTGTTTCCTGCATGTTCCACGCATATGCTTTTGCTCCTATATATATGCATAGATGTTATTTAAGTTCATTTTGGTTATTGTTCTCTTATTTATATTATTTTAATGCTGCTGTAGATATACTATTATTCAAAGATGAATATTCAAAGATGAATAATGGTGCATCTATTTGGGATATTGTTAAAATATGAATAATATAGAGGGGGAAGGGGGATTTCGGTAAATGGAAGCATTTATTTATATACTATATAAATATAGGATCACTATATTTTATATCACGCCTGGCTTGCTTCAGTCCATGGAGTCGCAAAGAGTCGGAAACGACTCAGTGACTGAACAACAATATATAAATATAGTTCTAATTACAGTTTGTCTGGAACATCCTTTCATCACATTCTTTGACATTTGTATTCAAGGAATAGCACATTTCAGTTTGTGGCCAGTGTGCCTCACAGATACTCCTCACACCCTCTGTGTTGTGACCTGATGGTCAGAGGTCACCTTAATCTTTTATCCTACTTTATCTAGACACTTTTCTCATTATGTTTAGAACTTAAAACAAAGTAACTTATTATATTTGGAACTTTGTCCATTTAAACATATTAATACTCTTGAAAGAACAAGAGCAAGAACATGATGGGAAAGTGATAAATTAGAAATATAACACTTAAGATAAACTCTACCAATTTTTCAGGAGTTTTAAGAGAGACCAGATAATAGGATACAAACAGATATTTAGAAGTCAAATACAAGTTAAAGTAGTTCAAATACTTTCTGCTATAGAATTTGTCAAATGATTTGATCTGTATTCAATTTAACTTGCAGAAGGAATCTCTCTGATATAATTTTGTTTCAATATTATGATAATATTATAATTCTGGGATAAAACTTTTTATATATCTTTGCATAAGGAAGAAAGCTCTTGGCTTCTTTGGAGTTATACAGTTTTCCCTGTTACTCTGCCTTTTCTTTTTAAAGGACTATATTTTGTTAACATTTTTCAAGGTTTAGTAGTCATTGTTCATTAGGATTATTTGCATCACCTTGAGTGAAGCCTTATACTTGGTGTGAACAGTATATATCTACGTATCTATTAATATTATATCTATCTCCAGTGCATACAAGTCTACAATTATACCTCTACTACTAATGGACACTGATTTCTTTGGATGAGATAAGAATTTTTCTTCATAGAAACAAAAATAAATTTTCCATAGCTAAATGAATGTGTATGTCTCCACCCATCCTGTACTGAAAATTTCTTGCACACAGACAAAAGAGTATTAACCAAGAAAATAAGCTGCTAATTCAGGGTAGTATTATTTATTTAAAGATGAAAGTCTTCTTAAGGACTATATGTTTCATGTATTGTTTTTAAGGACTTATGGAACTGCATAAATATGCATAGACTTTGGTTCAACTATCTTGAGTTTGAAATACATATATATATATATGCTTAAATAATTTAGATTAATGCTTTTCAAATCATAAAACAGAGTCCTGAAAGGTAAAAATGATTAGGCAATACCCAGTTTTTATTTCTATTTTTGTTCATATTTGTAAATGTCAAAAAGGGATGAATGAGAAATTTTCATGTTATGATGACTTTGCTTCCCTATTGAAATAACTATGGTATTATAATAATAAATATCTGAAAAAAGAAAAACTCAATATTATTTTTCTCATATAATATTATTGGGTATTATATACATTCAGTGCTGTTTAGTCACACAGTCATGTCCAACTCTTTGTGATCTCATGGACTGCAGCACACCTGGCTTCCCTGTTCATCACCAACTCCTGGAACTTGCTCAAACTCATGTCCATTCAGTTGGTGATGCAACCCAACCATCTCATCTTCTGTGGTCCCCTTCTCCTCCTGCCTTCAATCTTTCCCAACATCAAGGTCTTTTCCACTGAGTCAGTTCTTCACATCAGATGGCCAAAGTACTAGAGTTTCAGCTTCAGCATCAGTCCTTCCAGTAAATATTCAAGATTGATTTCCTTTAGGATTGACTGCTTTGATCTCTTTGCAGCCCAAGAGACTCTCAAGAGTCTTCTCCAACACCACAGTTCAAAAGCATCAGTTCTCCAGTACTCAGCCTTCTTTATAGTCCAATTCTCACATCCATACATCATTACTGGAAATACATAGCTTTGACTAGATAGACCTTTGTTGGCAAAGTAATGTTTCTGCTTTTTAATATGCTGTCTAGATTTGTCATAGTTTTTCTTCCAAGGAGCAAGAATCTTTTAATTTCATGGCTGTAGTCACTTGCTGCAGTGATTTTAGAGCCCAAGAAAATAAAGTCTTTCACTGTTTTCATTGTTTCCCCATCTATTTGCTATAAAGTGATGGGACCAGATGCCATGATCTTTGTTTTATGAAAATTGAATTTTAAGCCAACTTTTTCATTCCTCTCTCACTTTCATCAATGGGCTCTTTAGTTCCTCTTATTTTCTACCAGAAAGGTGGTGTCATCTATATATCTGAGGTTATTGATATTTCTTCCTGCAATCTTGATTCATGCTTGTGCTTCATCCAGCCCAGCATTTCACATGATGTACTCTGCATATAAGTTAAGCAATCAGGGTGACAATATACAGCCTTGTGGGACTCCTTTCACAGTTTTGAACCAGTCCATTGTTCCATGTGTGGTTTTAACCATTGCTTCTTGACCTACATATCTCAGGTAGCTGGTCAGATGGTTTGGTATTCCCATCTCTTTAAGAATTTTCCACAGAATGTTGTGATCCACATAGTCAAAGGCTTTGGGGTAGTCAATAAAGCAGATTTTTTTTCTGGAAGTCTGTTGCTTTTCTATGAGTGAACAGATGTTGCCATTTTAATCTCTGGTTCCTCTGGCTTCTCTAATCCAGCTTGAACATCTGGAAGTTCTTGGTTCATGAACTGTTGAAGCCTAACTTGGATAATTTTGAGCATTACTTGCCTAGCATGTGAAATGAGTGAAATTGTGCAGTAATTTGAACATTCTTTGGCATTGCCTTTCTTTGGGATTGGAACAAAAACTGATCTTTTATAGTCCTGTGACCATTGCTGAGTTGTCCAAATTTGCTGGCATATTGGGTGTGGCACTTTCACAGCATCGTCTTTTAGGATTTGAAATAGCTCAACTGGAATTCCATGTAGTGTTGCTTCCTAAGGCCCACTTGACTTTGCATCCCAGGATGTCTGGCTCTAGGTGAGTGATCACACCGTTGTAATTATCTGGATCCTGAAGATCTTTTTTGTATAGTTCTTCTGTGACTTCTTGCCATGTCCTCTTAATATCTTCTGCTTCTCTTATGTCCATACCATTTCTGTCCTTTATTGTGTCCATCTTTGCATGAAATGTTTCCTTGGTATCTCCGATTTTCTTGAAGAGATCTCTAGTCTTTTCCACTCTGTTGTTTTCATCCCTCTTTTCATTGATCACCGAGGAAGGCTCTCTTACTTTTGCTTTTCTTTGGAACTCTGCATTCAGATGGATATATCTTTCCTTTTCTCCTTTACCTTTACCTTCTCTTCTTTTCTCAGCTATTTGTAAGGCCTCCTCAGAGAACTATTTTGCCTTTTTGCATTTCTTTTTCTTGGGGATGGTTTTGATCACTACCTCCTCTACAAAGTCACGAACCTCCGTCCATAGTTCTTCAGGCACTCTGTCTATCAGATCTAATTCCTTGAATTTATTTGTCACTTCTACTGCATAATCATAAGGGATTTGATTTAGGTTATACCAAAATCAAAAGACAATGCTAACGAATATTCAAACTACTGCACAATTGCATTCTTCAATTTAAGTCTGAATTTGGCAATAAAGAGTTCATGATCTGAGCCACAGTCAACTCCCAGTCTTGTTTTTGCTGACTGTATAGAGCTTCTCCATCCTTGGCTACAAAGAATGTAATCAATCTGATTTCAGTATTGACCATGTGGTAATGTCCATAGAGTTGTCTCTTTTGTTGTTGGAAGAGGGTGTTTGCTGTGAGCAGTGCGTTCTCTTGGCTGAACTCTGCCTTTGCCCTGCTTCATTTTTTATTCCAAGACCAAACTTGTCTGTTACTCCAGTTATCTCTTGACTTCCTATTTTTGCAATTCAGTCTCCTATGATGAACTGTGGTGTTGAAGAAGACTCTTGAGAGTCCCCTGGACTGCAAGGAGTTCCAACCAGTCCATCCTAAAGGAGATAAGTCCTGGGTATTCTTTGGAAGGACTGATGCTGAACCTGAAACTTCAATACTTTGGCCACCTCATGTGAAGAGTTGACTCATTGGAAAAGACCCTGATGCTGGGAGGGATTGGGGGCAGGAGGAGAAGGGGATGACAGAGGATGAGATGGCTGGATGGCATCACTGACTTGATGGGCATGAGTTTGAGTGAACTCCAGGAGTTGGTGATGGACAGGGAGACCTGGCATGCTGTGACTCGGGGTTGCAAAAGAGTCGGACATGACTGAGCGACTGAACTGAACTGAACTGATGATTAAAAGGACATCTTTTATTTTTAATATATGTTAAATATTTTGTATATAAAGATTATATATGTTAAAGGTTATATATTATATAAAGATTATATATATCTATATATATATGTTAAGGATTATATGAAAGGAATTTTCAAGAAAGTAATCAAACTGTAAAGAATCTGCCTGCAATGAGGGAGACCTGGGTTCTATCCCTAGTGTTTTGAAGATCCCTTGGGGAAGGAAATGGCTACCCATTCCAGTATTCTTGCCTGGAGAATTCCATGGATAGTGGAGCCTGGCGAGCTACAGTCAGTCCATGATGTCACAAAGATTTGGCTACAACTCACTGAGCAACTTCACTTTCATGTTTCACTTTCATGCATTGGAGAAGGAAATGGCAACCCACTCAAGTATTCTTGCCCAGAGAATCCCGGGGACAGAGGAGCCTAGTGGGCTGCCGTCTATGGGGCTGCACAGAGTCAGACATGACTGAAGTGACTTTGAAGAAGCAGCAACTTTCACTTTTCACTTTCAAAGATTGTATATGNTGACAATATACAGCCTTGTGGGACTCCTTTCACAGTTTTGAACCAGTCCATTGTTCCATGTGTGGTTTTAACCATTGCTTCTTGACCTACATATCTCAGGTAGCTGGTCAGATGGTTTGGTATTCCCATCTCTTTAAGAATTTTCCACAGAATGTTGTGATCCACATAGTCAAAGGCTTTGGGGTAGTCAATAAAGCAGATTTTTTTTCTGGAAGTCTGTTGCTTTTCTATGAGTGAACAGATGTTGCCATTTTAATCTCTGGTTCCTCTGGCTTCTCTAATCCAGCTTGAACATCTGGAAGTTCTTGGTTCATGAACTGTTGAAGCCTAACTTGGATAATTTTGAGCATTACTTGCCTAGCATGTGAAATGAGTGAAATTGTGCAGTAATTTGAACATTCTTTGGCATTGCCTTTCTTTGGGATTGGAACAAAAACTGATCTTTTATAGTCCTGTGACCATTGCTGAGTTGTCCAAATTTGCTGGCATATTGGGTGTGGCACTTTCACAGCATCGTCTTTTAGGATTTGAAATAGCTCAACTGGAATTCCATGTAGTGTTGCTTCCTAAGGCCCACTTGACTTTGCATCCCAGGATGTCTGGCTCTAGGTGAGTGATCACACCGTTGTAATTATCTGGATCCTGAAGATCTTTTTTGTATAGTTCTTCTGTGACTTCTTGCCATGTCCTCTTAATATCTTCTGCTTCTCTTATGTCCATACCATTTCTGTCCTTTATTGTGTCCATCTTTGCATGAAATGTTTCCTTGGTATCTCCGATTTTCTTGAAGAGATCTCTAGTCTTTTCCACTCTGTTGTTTTCATCCCTCTTTTCATTGATCACCGAGGAAGGCTCTCTTACTTTTGCTTTTCTTTGGAACTCTGCATTCAGATGGATATATCTTTCCTTTTCTCCTTTACCTTTACCTTCTCTTCTTTTCTCAGCTATTTGTAAGGCCTCCTCAGAGAACTATTTTGCCTTTTTGCATTTCTTTTTCTTGGGGATGGTTTTGATCACTACCTCCTCTACAAAGTCACGAACCTCCGTCCATAGTTCTTCAGGCACTCTGTCTATCAGATCTAATTCCTTGAATTTATTTGTCACTTCTACTGCATAATCATAAGGGATTTGATTTAGGTTATACCAAAATCAAAAGACAATGCTAACGAATATTCAAACTACTGCACAATTGCATTCTTCAATTTAAGTCTGAATTTGGCAATAAAGAGTTCATGATCTGAGCCACAGTCAACTCCCAGTCTTGTTTTTGCTGACTGTATAGAGCTTCTCCATCCTTGGCTACAAAGAATGTAATCAATCTGATTTCAGTATTGACCATGTGGTAATGTCCATAGAGTTGTCTCTTTTGTTGTTGGAAGAGGGTGTTTGCTGTGAGCAGTGCGTTCTCTTGGCTGAACTCTGCCTTTGCCCTGCTTCATTTTTTATTCCAAGACCAAACTTGTCTGTTACTCCAGTTATCTCTTGACTTCCTATTTTTGCAATTCAGTCTCCTATGATGAACTGTGGTGTTGAAGAAGACTCTTGAGAGTCCCCTGGACTGCAAGGAGTTCCAACCAGTCCATCCTAAAGGAGATAAGTCCTGGGTATTCTTTGGAAGGACTGATGCTGAACCTGAAACTTCAATACTTTGGCCACCTCATGTGAAGAGTTGACTCATTGGAAAAGACCCTGATGCTGGGAGGGATTGGGGGCAGGAGGAGAAGGGGATGACAGAGGATGAGATGGCTGGATGGCATCACTGACTTGATGGGCATGAGTTTGAGTGAACTCCAGGAGTTGGTGATGGACAGGGAGACCTGGCATGCTGTGACTCGGGGTTGCAAAAGAGTCGGACATGACTGAGCGACTGAACTGAACTGAACTGATGATTAAAAGGACATCTTTTATTTTTAATATATGTTAAATATTTTGTATATAAAGATTATATATGTTAAAGGTTATATATTATATAAAGATTATATATATCTATATATATATGTTAAGGATTATATGAAAGGAATTTTCAAGAAAGTAATCAAACTGTAAAGAATCTGCCTGCAATGAGGGAGACCTGGGTTCTATCCCTAGTGTTTTGAAGATCCCTTGGGGAAGGAAATGGCTACCCATTCCAGTATTCTTGCCTGGAGAATTCCATGGATAGTGGAGCCTGGCGAGCTACAGTCAGTCCATGATGTCACAAAGATTTGGCTACAACTCACTGAGCAACTTCACTTTCATGTTTCACTTTCATGCATTGGAGAAGGAAATGGCAACCCACTCAAGTATTCTTGCCCAGAGAATCCCGGGGACAGAGGAGCCTAGTGGGCTGCCGTCTATGGGGCTGCACAGAGTCAGACATGACTGAAGTGACTTTGAAGAAGCAGCAACTTTCACTTTTCACTTTCAAAGATTGTATATGTTACATATATTATGTGGTATTTTACTTATTTTATGTTGCTAACTTAATTTAATTTTATTAAAACTCATCAGTACATTTAAATTATCTTCTAATGGAAAGAGAATAATAAAATAATCTATTTAAAAATCTTCCCATTATTGAGAATCACCAAGTCTCCAACTTCTTAGGATTAAGTTCCCTTCTAACTATTTTTTATTATTATATATAATTTCAGGTGTGGGTATATATACAAGATGAATAAAAATGAATAAAAATAGATTAGTCAAAAGAATATTTAATCACTATAGAAAATTTCAAAAATATAGAAGAACATATGAAAATGAAAACTATACATAGTTCTGTCATTCAGTGAGGACCAATGTTAATACAAGAAATTTTTCTTCCATTGTTTCTTTCCCAGTGGACAGATGATTGACTGCATTATATATTTATATAAAATATATATTAAATTCATAATTATTATTGCATGTAATTCATCCTTAAATGCTATATAAATAGTACATATTACTTATGTGAGTCTGTATAAAGTTTCTCTTGTATACTTATTTTTTTCACTTAGTTTTACAGAGTTGAAATGATGTTTTGAAAAAATTTTGTTTCACTTAGAGAAATTAACCATAAGACTTTTTCCTTCTTTTCTGTTCACAAAATCCCATATTTGGACAAACTTTGAGAGAGTTTTTTCTTCAAACAGACAGGCATTGTTACGCCCTTCTTACAGATACGACCTTGAGATCCAGATACATTAATGAATGATTCAAGTAACTAAATGGTGATGGAGTGTGGGGTGAGATGAAGCATCTAGGTACACACACTCTGCTGATTTATGTTCCCTTGACATAAACCTACACAGCTCTTCTCACCAGCTTTTTATGTTATATTTCTCTTTGAATTTCATAACATCTTATTTCATAACCTATTAATATTTGAGGAGGAAGAATATGAGCAAACTTCCTCTTTGTACTTGTAGTTTGAAAATTTTTTGTGATTTCTTTTCAATTACTAAGTTGTATGTGACTCTTTGAGACCCCCGGACTGTAGCCCACCAGGCTCCTCTGTCCATGGGGTTTTACAGGCAAGAATACTGGAATGGGTTGCTATTTCCTTCTCCAGGAGATCTTCCTGGAGCAGGGATTGAACCTGCGTCTCTTGCATTGACAGGTGGATTCTTTTACCCACTGAGCCACGGGGGAAGCCCTAGTTTGAAATATAGAACACCTATATAGCTAAACAGATAATAATAATCAGTTTAGGGCTGGCAGTAAAAGCAAAAACAAAACCGCTAAATAATGGGATTATTTTTGATACCCACTTGAATTCTTGATTGTTTAATATTTTCCCAATCAGTCATATTATTATGACACCATATGTAACCACAGCATTCCTTTGTTCTGAATTTACTTTTCTTGGTACTTTGTCAATCCTCAATATATGAAGCAGAGAATCTGAGGCTTAATTATAGAAAAATGTATTCCATTTTAAAAATGAAAAGGCAAAATTGCAGTCTGTAATTATACACCTTTTAGAAAAAACACTGCAAGAAAAGAAAAAGCACATTGATAATTTGAAAAAAGTAGGACTCCTGCACTAAGTAAGTCAATATAGAAAGAAAAGCCAGTTGCCCTTTGGATGTCAGAAAGTCAATAATAAAGTAGGAAAAGCAGCGGCACACATCTGAAAGCTCTCTCATCTTGTGATCTTTGGAAGAAGTGATCTTACATAAACCATTCCAGAAAGTGCTAAGCAATTATATTTCCCACATAATCCCATGTTTAAATCATATTAAGCAGACTCAAGAAGATGATATCATAAAAAGCTGAACTAAAAAGTAAAACAAAATTATAAATATATAAACATACTTTCAGTATACTGATTAGACAACTTAGTATGCTGAGCAGTAGCTCACCCTTTTGCTATGTGATAATGGTAGAATTTCTTTACATGACATTTGCTATAATCATTTATGTTTGATGGAAACATCTAACTATAGAGGGAACATCTGGAATTGTAGATACATAATTTTGACTGGCTTTACTTTAAAGACCCAAGTGTAGAGACAAGTAAAAGCCAAAGAAAAACACAAGAAAAACCCCCAAAAGCATGGATACTAACAGAGTACAGCTTTAATGCAGAAGGAAGATAATAACTGAATAATAGTATTGTATAATGTAGCAGAAATGCATGAGGTATGACATTGCTAGGAGAAAAAATACTCCCTCTCAGAAAGAATCAGGCTTCCCTGGTGGCTCAGATGGTAAAGAATCTGCCTGCAATGCAGGAGACTCAGGGTCAGGAAGATCGCCTGGAGAAGGGAATGGCAACCTACTCCAGTTATTCTTGCCTGGAGAATCCCGTGAACAGAGAAGCCGCTGAGGGCTATAGCTCATGGGGTCATGAAGAGTAAGACACAGCTGAGCAACTAACACTTTCACTTTCAGAAGGCTCCTGGAAACACTTCATCTGATTAGGGAAAATGCCAGGCTCTTGTATTTCTGCAAGAGGCTGAAAAAAAAGTGATAGGCTGAATAATGGAGTTCCTCAATAAGTAGAAGATTTTAACCTTAATGAAGTTGAATATGTAATTTTTATGTTATGATAATTACTCTCTGTGTACTGCCAAAGAAATCAAGTTCTGAAGCAAGCAAAAAAAATCTCAAATGCCCAAATATAAATATTATAACAATTACTATTTTGGTATATATCAGTACATATTGTTATTTTGTGTCTATCAGTTCAGTTCAGTCACTCAGTCGTGTCCATCTCTTTGTGACCTCACGGACTGCAGCATGCTAAGCTTCCCTAAGTCCATCACGAACTTCTGGAGCATACTCAAACTCATGTCCATTCAGTCGGTGATGCCATCCAACCATCTCATCCTCTGTAATCCCCTTCTTCTCCTGCCTTCGATCTTTCCCAGCATCAGGGTCTTTTCCAATGAGTCATTTCTTCACATCAGGTGGCCAAGGTATTGGAACTTCAGCTTCAGCATCAGTCCTTCCAAAGAATATTCAGGGCTGATTTCCTTTAGGATGGATTGGGTTGATGTCCTTGCAGTCCAAGGGACTCTCAAGATTCTTCTCCAACACTACAGTTCAAAAGCATCAATTCTTTGGCAGTCAGCTTTCTTTATAGTCCAACTCTCACATCCAAAAATGACTACTGGAAAAACCATAGCTTTGACTAGACAGACCTTTGTTCACAAAGTAATGTTNAGTCCAAGGGACTCTCAAGATTCTTCTCCAACACTACAGTTCAAAAGCATCAATTCTTTGGCAGTCAGCTTTCTTTATAGTCCAACTCTCACATCCAAAAATGACTACTGGAAAAACCATAGCTTTGACTAGACAGACCTTTGTTCACAAAGTAATGTTTCTGCTTTTGAACATGCTGTGTAGGTTGGTCATAGCTTTTCTTCCAAGAAACAAATGTCTTTTAATTTCATGGCTGCAGTAACTATCTGCAGTGATTTTGGAGCCCCCCCCAAAATAAATATCTGTCACTGTTTCCATTGTTTCCTCATCTGTTTGCCATGAAGTGATGGAATCAACCTTTAGCTTTCTAAAGGTTGAGTTTTAAGCCAGCTTTTCACTCTCTGCTTTCACTTTCATCAAGAGGTTATTTAGTTTTTCTTCGCTTTCTGCCATAAAAGTGGTATCATCTGCATATCTGAGGTTATTGATATTTCTCCCAGCAATCTTGATTCCAGCTTGTGCTTCATCCAGCCTGGCATTTCACATGATGTACTCTGCATATAATTTAAATAAGCAGGGTGACAATATACAGACTTGACGTACTCCTTTCCAGATTTGGAACCAGTCAGTTGTTCCACATCCTGTTCTTATTGTTGCTTCTTGACCTCCATACAGATTTCTCAGGAGGCAGGTCAGGTGGTCTGGTATTCCCCTCTGTTTAGGAAATTTCCACAATTTGTTGTGATCCACACAGTCAAAGACTTTGGCGTAGTCAATAAAGCAGAAGTCTAAGGCTTTGGCAAATGCTTTTGTGTGTGTGTGTGTGTGTGTATATATATATATATATATATATATTTTTTTTTTTTTTTTNCTGGTATTCCCCTCTGTTTAGGAAATTTCCACAATTTGTTGTGATCCACACAGTCAAAGACTTTGGCGTAGTCAATAAAGCAGAAGTCTAAGGCTTTGGCAAATGCTTTTGTGTGTTTGTTTGTGTGTGTATATATATATATATATATATATATATATATATATTTTTTTTTTTTTTTCCCCTCACATCTCCTTTAGCTATTCATCCATCATTGGACACTTAGGTTTCTTTCATACCTTGGCTGTTGTAAATAATGCTGCAATAAACATGAGAGTACAGATATCTTTTTGATACCTTGTTTGTGCTTTCTTTGGATATGTTACCAGAAGTGGAATTGCTGAATCATAGTTTATCACACCTGTTGGAATGGCTGTTATCAAGAAGGCAAGAGATGACAAATGTTAACAAGGATGCAGAGAAAAGGGAACTTTTGCATACTGTTCATAGAAATGTAAATTAGTGCAGCCATGATGGAAAACTGTTCCTTTAAAAAAAAGAAAAAAAATCTTTTTAAGCAGTATTTAACATTTTTAACAGTACTCATTTTCTATAGTTGCATTTCTCTATCAGATATGATACTGGAAACCAGCCCCTTTTAGGACAAGATCAAGGTGCTGGGAGGGTTGATTCCTTCTAAAGCCTGTGAGAAAGAATTTTCATGCCTCGCCCTAGCTTTTGGTGGGTTGCTGGCAATCTTCGGCATTATTTGGCTTGTATAAGGATTACTTTGAAATTGACCTTCATTTCCATTTGTCATTTTCTCTGCATGTATGTCTATATCCAAATGTCTCTTTTTTAAGGACACCAGTCATATGGAATTAGGGCCCCACCCTACTGGAGTATGACCTCATCTTAGCTCATTATATCTGTTATGGTTCTATTCTCAAGTAAGTTCCTATTTTGAGGTAATGCGGACCAGGACCTCAACATGTAAGTTTGAGGGGAGCAAAATTCAACCTGTAACATATGATAGGACTATATTTACCTTTGTAAGAAGCTGCCAAACTGTGTTCTGAAGTGACTGTAACATTTTCATTCCCATCAGCAATGAATGAGCATTGGCAGTGCCTATCCAATCACTATCTAGGGGAAGAGAATCCTATTCAAGGGGCATCAGTTTCCCAGTCCCATTGGCAAGCTCATTCCAGTCTCACCTGGATGCCATAATTACCTGCATTAATCTATCTTTGTTCTGATCTTATGCCTGACAAGTATTCATCCGTATAGAAACTGGCTCTTGTCTAGATCTGACCATGTGGTTTAGCCACCTCCCAGGAGAGGCATGTTTCTCATTGTAAATCAATTAAACCACAGCATGACTTTATGCATTAGTCATTTCAGTTTTGGGGAACCCTCTTGAGAGATAAAGTCCTTCTCAGTTTGCTAATAAAATCAAGTGCCTAAGTTTGTGGGGGTCAAGAAACCATGGTAAATGTTCATATGTTTGTCTGTGAAATGTGATAAAAATCACCAGTCTTTCCTGGTGACATCCAGAGGTAGCAGCTGATTATGTGTGTCTTTTATTCCTCATTTTAAACTGGTTCATAGTAAACTTTCTTTGTTATCACTGATAATAAAATTTCTTATATTACTTCAACTATTGCTAGAGTGACAATAAATTCTTATTTCTCCTTATAATAATGGTTGGAAACTAAGAAGAAAGTTATAAGGAATTAGTATGATCTAATTATGATTTCAAATTTTGACCAAATCCATCAGAATTTAGGTGATTTTTGTTGTTCATGAGTGTGTGTACGAAATGTCATTTCTCTGCATTTTTATTTCTTTGAAAGACACTAGTCCCAGGGACTTCTAAGTCAATTCTAGTCTTTCCATGCCTCATAACCAGATACCGTAGGGGAAAAAAAAAATCTCAATTTTTAAGTGCAAAGTTTTTGGGAGGGTTTTTGACTTTTCAAAGTTTTTGACTTTGCACTTAAGAAGAAATAAGGTGGTCTTTCCAAAAACGTAAGCTCAAACAATCTAAAGAGTTTGTGCCTTGAACTTTTATTATATACTTTTGCCCTTTTCCTTGTTGTTTTTGTTTTTTTTTAGTACAAAGTGTTGGGTAATATTCATCTTTGTACCCCCCAATATTTACCACAGTGAAAAGTATTAGTTGGACTGGACTCAAAATAGTTTGAATCCAGTAATCAAAAACAATTCCTTCATTCAAGTAGCAGTTCTATAGATGATGAGGATTTTCATCCATTATTGAAATGTTTACTGTCAGAAAAATGAGACCTGGGTTTCTGGTACTGTGAAATTCTTTTTAAAGTGTTCTCTCCTACAATGCTAGTGATTGTTTACATATTCACTGATATGTAAAGATGCAAGACTCACTGAGCTATGTTAGTAACATATGAGTCAACTGAGAATTAGACATGTGTCAGAGGTTTTATTTTTAATTTTAGACATTTGTAAGTAACACTCTATCAATCTCTTCCTCTTAAATATGCATAGACTGTGTGTGGTATCTCTTGCTTTTCACTTTATAAGATAATGAAATAATCATGATCATTTTAACTACCTGGTATTTCTGAGCTATTTAAAGTATCGTTTGGAGGAAAATAAAATCAGGTGAAATGCATTTAAATTTGCATTTCTCCTTGACATTAAAGAAAGTATTATATCTGTACTATCCTTGAAGTGTTTTAATTCTTGACGTTTTCAGAAATGAGGTAGAAAATTGTTGATATGTTCCTTGAAAAAAAATGAACTTAATTAACACATATTAATTCAAAAGTTCAATACTGAGTTCTTACTAACCTATTCTTTACTCTGGAATATGAATATCTCTCCATATGGAAGTCTGTACTCTCTCTCAGCTACCTATAATAACTCTGCTCATCACATTAGTTTTAAAAATACTAACATTACCCTTAGTGATTGATGTTACTTTTATAAATATGATAAGTGATCTCATGACATCACAAATGGATAATCACTTCTGAATGTTTCTAATTTAAAATTGAATAACCTTCAAAAGCTTCACTATTCAGTCCCTCAGTCCTGTCTGACTCTTTGCTATCCCGTGACTGCTAGGCTTCCCTTTCCTTCACTATCTCCCAGAGTTTGCTCAAACTCATGTCCATTGAGTTGGTGATGCCATCCAACTATCTTGTCCTCTGTCACCCCCTTCTCCTCCTGCCCTCAATCTTTCCCAGCATCAGGGTCTTTTCCAATGAGTTGGCTTTCCCATCAGGTGGCCAATGTATTTTAGCTTCAGTATCAGCATCATTTCATTTAGCATTGACTGGTTTGATCTCCTTGCTATCCAAGGGAATCTCAAAAGTTTTACCTAAATAGAATTAAAATTTGTTCTTATTTTCTCTACTGTATTCCCACTTGTGATCAATATTGACTAGAATTCTGCTTTCCTGAAGTTTATCTCATATTCTGGGTCAGTTCAGTTCAGTTCAGTCACTCAGACATGTCTTACTCTTTGAGACCCCATGGACTGCAGCAGGCCAAGCTTCCCTGTCCATAACCAACTTCCGGAGCATACTCAAACTCATATCCATTGCCATCAGTGATGCCATCCAGCCATCTCATCCTCTGCCATCCCCTTCTCCTCCAGCCTTCAATCTTTCCCAGCATCAGGGTATTTTCTAATGAGTCAGTTATTCTCATCATATGGCCAAAGTATTGGAGTTTCAGTTTCAGCATCAGTCCTTCCAATGAATATTCAGGACTGATTTCTTTTAGGATGGACTGGTTTAACCTCCTTGCAGTCCAAAGGACTCTCAAGAGTCTTCTCAAACACCACAAATCAAAAGCATCAGTTCTTTGGTGCTCAGCTTTCTTTACAGTCCAACTCTCACATCCATACATAACTGTTGGAAAAAGCATGCTGCTGCTGCTGCTGCTGCTAAGTCGCTTCAGTCATGTCCGACTCTGTGCGACCCCACAGACGGAAGCCCACCAGGCTCCCCTGTCCCTGGGATTCTCCAGGCAAGAAAACTGAAGTGGGTTGCCATTTCCTTCTCCAAGCCAGAAAAGTGAAAAGTGAAATGGAAGTCACTTAGTCGTGTCTGACTCTCAGCGACCCCATGGACTGCAGCCCACCAGGCTCATCCATCCATGGGATTTTCCAGGCAAGAGTCCTGGAGTGGGGTGCCATGGCTTTGACTATATGGACCTTTGTTGGTAAAGTAATGTCTCTGCTTTTTAATATGCTGTCTAGCTTGGTCATAGTTTTTCTTCCAGGGAACAAGTGTCTTTTTGGAACCTCAAAAAATAAATATCTGTCACCGTTTCCATTGCTTCCCCGTCTATTTGCCATGAAGTGATGGGACTGGAAGCCATGATTTTAGTTTTCTGAATGCTGAGTTTTAAGCCAACTTTTTCACTATCCTCTTTCACTTTCATCAAGAGAAACTTTAGTTCTTTTTTTTCTGCCACAAGGGTGATGTTATCTGCATATCTGAGGTTACTGATTTCATGTTTTGGACAGGAATGTGTGTGTTAGTCGCTCAGTCGTGCCCGACTCTTTGCGACCCCGTGGACTGCAATCCACCAGGTTCCTCTGTCCATGAGATTTTTCCAGGCAAGGATACTGGAGTGGGTTGCCATTTCCTTCTCCAGGGATCTTCCCAACCCAGGGATCGAACCCGGCTCTCCTGCACTGCAGGCAGATTCTTTACAGACTGAGCTACAAGGGAAGCCTATATATATATATAGGCTATATATATATATATATATATATAGTTTTGTTTTACTTTTTTGAGTTAGCATTGCTTTGTTTTGAACACAGCTATGATTTGACCGTGCTTTTGTAAGAGATATGGTTTTACTGTACAAATCGCTGTCTTTGTCAGCTTTTTGCACCTTGCACATAACTTTAACTTAGAATTGGGGCCGAGTATGTGCTCAGACTGTGCTCTCATGCTGTACTCATAGTGTTTTGTGATCAAAACTCCTTGATTATGTATTTTAGACCTCTAGTCCATAAAAATTGCTCATATATATATATATATATTATAATTGGATAGAACTTTGAAAATTCTATGTTCTTCCTAAATTCTCATATACCATAGCAGTAGGGTTTTATTCTAGCTGTTCACCTTTAAGTAAAACTTATTCCAAAGAATTGATATTCTAGGTGGATTTGTGAGTGGGGGACAAGGACTTTTATGTTTTTAAATTGAATCAGTTTAATACATATGTTCTTTTTTATGGGCTAAATTAACTGGCATTCTTAATTTAGAGCAAATTGCTAAAAGATCTGTACCATAATAAATAAGCCAATATATTCTGATTTTTAATGAAAAAGAGAGAGGAAAAATATGAGGTTTTAATATTGTATAATGCTCAAAATTCTCCAAGCCAGGCTTTAGCAATATGTGAATCGTGAACTTCCAGATGTTCAAGCTGGTTTCAGAAAAGGCAGAGGAATCAGAGATCCAATTGCCAACATCCACTGGATCATGGAAAAAACAAGAGAGTTCCAGAAAAACATCTATTTCTGCTTTATTGACTATGCCAAAGCCTTTGCCACTTCATGGCAAATGGATGGGGAAACAGTGGAAACAGTGTCACACTTTATTTGGGGGGGGCTCCAAAATCACTGCAGATGCTGACTTTAGCCATTAAATTAAAAGACACTTACTCTTTGGAAAGAAACTTATGACCAACCTATATAGCATATTGAAAAGCAGAGACATTACTTTGCCAAAAAAAGTTCCATCTAGTCAAGGCTATGGTTTTTCCTGTGGTCATGTATGGATGTGAGACTTGGACTGTGAAGAGGGCTGAGCGCTGAAGAATTGATGCTTTTGAACTGTGGTGTTGGAGAAGACTCCTGAGAGTCCCTTGGACTGCAAGGAGATCCAACCAGTCCATTCTGAAGGAGATCAATCCTGGGATTTCTTTGGAAGGAATAATGCTAAAGTTGAAACTCCAGTACTTTGGCCACCTCATGCTAAGAGTTGACTCATTGGAAAAAACTCTGATGCTGGGAAGGATTGAGGGCAGGAGGAGAAGGGGATGACAGAGGATGAGATAGCTGGATGGCATCACTGACTTGATGGACATGAGTTTGCGTGAACTCCAGGAGATGGACAGGGAGGCCTGGCGTGCTGCGATTAATGGGGTTGCAAAGAGTTGGACATGACTGAGCGACTGAACTGAACTGAACTGATTTCTCCTTAGGTAAAGTTTAACTTTTCCTTAGAAGTAATATTTTCTCTTTTTAGAAGATTTTAACTTGAAAGNCTGGCGTGCTGCGATTAATGGGGTTGCAAAGAGTTGGACATGACTGAGCGACTGAACTGAACTGAACTGATTTCTCCTTAGGTAAAGTTTAACTTTTCCTTAGAAGTAATATTTTCTCTTTTTAGAAGATTTTAACTTGAAAGTAGGTAGATGTAAAAATTAGCTATAAATATCTATTAACCAAACATCATAATGACCGATATTTTTGCTCGATTTCATTTCAGGCTTTTTTTAAAAAAAAACAGCATAAAACAATATCAGCAACCTTTTCATTTATTTATTATGTGCTACACCTATGATTTGTTTCCTTTCTCCACTTTTACCATAGTTACTAAGTCCCATACTATTATGTAGTTATAAATTTATAATCTTATTTGTATTAAAACACTCCATATTATTTTAAATTATATCTTACATATTTATATTTATATATCTATATTTATATGCATATATTCTAAAATAGTTGTAAATTATAATGTAACTCTAAAGTATGTATCAGAGTTGTTTTTCTCTTAAGATATAAATATTTACCAAATAAATTCAAGCATTTTAAACAAACATCCTAAAGGAGAACTAACTTTCTATTAGACTTTAAGGTACTCTTAAGTGTTTTCTGTTGTAACTAGTATTACAAAAAAAAAAAAAA
>SJYX01009351.1:147575-161022 GCA_006410675.1 Oreotragus oreotragus | reverse complement strand
TAACTGTTGCTTCCTAATCTGCATACAGGTTTCTCAGGAGCCAGGTCAGGTGGTCTGCTATGCCCATCTCTTTCAGAATTTTCCACAGTTTATTGTGATCCACACAGTCAAAGGCTTTGGCATAGACAATAAAGCAGAAATATATGTTTTTCTGGAACTCTCTTGCTTTTTTGATGATCCAGCGAATGTTGGCAATTTGATCTCTGGTTCCTCTACCTTTTCTAAAACCAGCTTGAACATCTGGAAGTTCACGGTTCACGTATTGCTGAAGCCTGGTTTGGAGAATTTTGAGCATTCCTTTACTAGTGTGTGAGATGAGTGCAATTCTGTGGTAGTTTGAGCATTCTTTGGCATTGCCTTTCTTTGGGCTTAGAATGAAAACTGATCTTTTCCAGTCCTGTGGCCACTGCTGAGTTTTCCAAATTTGCTGGCATATTGAGTGCAGCACTTTCACAGCATCATCTTTCAGGATTTGAAATAGCTCAGCTGGAATTCCATCACCTCCACTAGCTTTGTTTGCAGTGATGCTTTCTAAAGCCCACTTGACTTCACATGTCTGGCTCTAGGTGAGTGATCACACCATCGTGATTATCTTTTCTGCCATACATCAATATGAATTGGCCACAGGTATACGTGTCCCCTCCGTCCTGAACCCCTCTCCCATCTCCCTCCTTACTGTATCCCCCTGGGTTGTCACAAAGCACTGGCTTTGGGTGCCCGGAGTCACACGTCAAACTCACTCTGAATATCTCTTTTACATGTGGTAATGCATTTGTTTCAATACTGTTCTCTCAAATCATCCCACTCTTGACTTCTGCCAATAAATACAGAAGTCTGTTCATTATATCTGTATCTCCTTTGCCACCATTAGTACCATTTTTTCTAAATTCCATATGTATGAATTAGTATATAGTATTTGTCTTTCTTTTTCTGACTTACTTCACTCAGTATAGTATGGTCTAGGTTCATCCACCTTATTAGAACTGACTCAAATGCATTCCTTTCTATTGCCGAGTAATATTCCATTGTATATGTGTACCACAACTTCATTATCCATTCATCTGGTGATGGACAGCTATGCTGCTTCCATGTCTTAGCTATTGTAAGCAGTGCTGCAATGAACATTGGGGTACATGTGTCTTTTTTCAGTTATGGTTTTCTCAGGGTATATACCCAGGGGTGGGATTGCTGGTTTGTATGGTAGTTTTATTCCTAGTTTTTTTAAGGAATCTCCATACTATTCTCCATAGTGATTGTGTCAGATTGCATTCCCACCAGCAGTGTAAGAAGGTTCCCTTTTCTTCACACCCTTCCAACATACTTTGTAGACTTTTTGATAATGACTATTCTAACCAGTGTGAGATAATACCTAACTGTGTGTTTGATTTGCATTTCTCTTGTAATGAGCAATGTTGAGCGTCTCTTCACGTGTTTATTAGCCATCTGTATGTCTTTGGAGAAATGTTTTCCACTCACTTTTTGATTGGGTTGTTCGTTTTTCTGGTACTGAACTGCTTTGAGCTCCTTGTGTATTTTGGAGATTAATTTTTTGTCAGTTGTTTCATTGGCTATTATTTTCTCCCATTCTGAGGGCTGTCTTTTCACCTTGCTTACAGCTTCCTTTATTATGAAAAAGCTTTCAAGTTTAATTAGGTTACATTTGTTCGTTTATTATTTTTTTTTATTTCCAGTACTCTGGGAGATGAGTCATAGAGGATCTTGCTGTGATTTATATAAAACAATGTTCTGCCTACGTTTTCCTCTAAGAGTTTTATAGTTTCTGGTCTTACATTTAGGTCTTTAATCCATTTNAAGCTTTCAAGTTTAATTAGGTTACATTTGTTCGTTTATTATTTTTTTTTATTTCCAGTACTCTGGGAGATGAGTCATAGAGGATCTTGCTGTGATTTATATAAAACAATGTTCTGCCTACGTTTTCCTCTAAGAGTTTTATAGTTTCTGGTCTTACATTTAGGTCTTTAATCCATTTTGAGTTTATCTCTGTGTATGATGTTTTCCTTCTTTTACACACAGTTGACCAGTTTTCCCAGCACCACTTGTTGAAGAGACTATCTTTTCTTGGAGTTATATTTTATGCAATAAAAATTAAGATGTTATAAATGAGCACAAGTATATGTCTATGTATGGAATACAAATATGCGTTAACAACACAAAGAGCTTTCCAAAGAATCCTTTATTTTGGTGACTGCAAAGAATACGAATTTCTCCTTTACCTTCTTCTCCTCTCCTTCCTCTTCCAATTCTGTTGCTTTGTCTTTGTCTTCATCTTCTCCTTTAACCTTTCCATGAAAGAGTGGAGGAAATATTGCCCTATTGCAGAGTTTGATGTGATCATATGGGAAGGAATAACTAGTGAACCCAGAGATCCTTCCACTGCCCTAAGATTCCCATACTTTGCTTTATCATCATTCATATTTACAATGTATCTTTCTTCTGAAGATTTCAAAGGCTCTGAAACTCATTATTATCATAAGGCTGTGACTCAAATACACACAAATTTAAATTTAAAAAGAGGATGATTAATTTCGGAGAGGCCTGGCTCACTTGGTGCTGACTTGCTTCTTTTTCCTGTGGTGAGCCTGAGTTTTCTGAATCAGCTATTGTGTCCCTCTGTGGTAGCTGGGTGACCCAGTACCTGTCTGTGCTAAGTCAGAGTATGCTGTACTCTCACGTTTCCTTTGCCTGAGTGACTACACGAGGCTCTGTCACGTATACTTTTTATTCATGCAATGCATTAGGTAACAAGCACAAGCAAAGGTTAATTTCCAGGGAATTCAAGCAGGACTCCTCACTCAAAGGAAATGGTTTGTGATAAAGAGTCATCTGTAGCCAAAGGCTTTTATTCCCCTTCCCAGCCTGTTTCATGTTTAAATATTGCTTATATGGAAACAAGCCAGTGATATTTTGAGTGTGTATGCATTATTTTTTAAGTCGAGGTGATTCTAATATGATCAGCAGAAATCATGAATGACTAATTTGGGTTCTGCTTGTTACGAAAACATCTGTGAGATTTCTTTTTCTGATAAGTACATTTGATTGTGGGTATTCCAGAAGATTCTGCTTTTTACATTTTAATACCCTTGGTAGATATTTATTCAGTCCTGATTGTGTGCAAAGCTTTGTACTAGATACTGAGGAAGGAGGTTATTAGAAGAAAAGAGGAAAGAGATAGCAAAATGATTATAACAGAGGTTCAGCCCTCAAAGGACTGGAGGAGGAAACATCACATACACACATTTCAAGGGTGGAAAGTGCTTGGTCCCTTATGTGGGCTAAATATGATAGGAAATCTCATTTCCAAACTGAGACCCTAAGGTTGGAATTGTGGCTGCTAGTTTCTCTAGTCCTAGCAATATCTTTTCAGATCTTTTGATTCCAAACATTCATGCAAACATCATACTTAATTAATCCGCCCATCCTGGATTGATATTATCCAAATTAACTGGAACTTATGGACAATAAGATGAAGAGAGGGAAACAATTTCTATAACAACTTAAAGCTATTTTGTTTTTTAGGATTAGTACTAATTTAATGTACTTTCTATTCTGAACAATATCTTCCTAGCCTCTTTTCTCTGTTAGCCCCTGCCTTAGTCACAAAACTACTGAATAACTCCTTAAGAAAAATTATCTTGAATCAGAGGAAGAAATAATGGAAGAGTGGGATTAAAGTATTTTCACCATGAAGGATAAGGGAAAACGGAAGAATGTTTCTAAGGGGACATTAAATATATTTTCTTAGACTTAGGAGGAAGCTTAGAGATTGAGTTGAAGATCTTTCCAATAGGAAATTCCCTCTTTCCACTCCCTGTTAGGTGCTCAAGAAGGTTTCTGGTGCCTCGGATGATTTCCAGGTGACTCCTTGTGGGTGTCCAGCTCTTATCAAGGATTAGTCAGGTGTTCTTAGTTGCAAGTGACAGAAAGCTGAGTCAGTGTAGCTTATTTAAAAATTGGAATCTATAGCTCTGTGTAAGTCGATAGACACAGCTAAACTCAGGAATTTATAGACATGCATTAATTATCTTGTCTCCTCTTTCCTGGGGTGAGTTCAGTATCAAGCATTCTCTTCTCATGTTATGGCAGTGATAGGCTTATATCATCCTTTCAGCCAGGGTTTGTAGTGAAAAATCCAAGCTTCCTTCTTAAAAGAATGTGAGGAAAAAAGGCAACTCAGAGCGAGTTGGGGTCACATGTCCTCTTTTGAACCAGAGTAATGGATTCCTCTGGCCAGTCTCTGACCCTAAGGGATGTGGTCAATCCCACTTGAACTGTATGGATTTTAGAAGGTGCAGGGTTGTTTCCCAAGAATTGTTTGGTATCTAAGCACATATATATATTTACTACATATGTCTGCTAAGTCACTTCAGTTGTGTCTGACTCTGTGCGACCCCAGAGACGGCAGCCCACCAGGCTCCCCCGTCCCTGGGACTCTCCAGGCAAGAACACTGGAGTGGGCTGCCATTTCCTTCTCCAATGCATGAAAGTGAAAAGTGAAAGTGAAGTCACTCAGTCGTGTCTGACTCCCAGTGACCCCAAGGACTGTAACCTACCAGGCTCCTCTGTCCATGAGATTTTCCAGGAAGAGCACTGAAGTGGGCTGCCATTTCCTTATTGGGGCTGAAAAACTTCCCATCACAAGGGTGGTCCCCAGTTTAGTGAGTATATCTCATCCCAATAAGGGAGTAGGATACTCAGGGACCACCAGAAACTGGTAGGAAAATATTTGTCCATCCCAGCAACAAAGAAGTGCTCGGGTGGATCTTTTTGTAGTTGCTTTTCTCAACCAAAACAGAACTCTTCATTTCTCCAACTTAAATCAGCTCTTCCATCTCTGTTTTCTCCTAGAGAATGGTTGTGTTAGCTTTTGTCTAGTTGGTCAAACTTGGAAACACCCTGGATTCTCCCTCTTCTTTAACCTCCATAAAAAATCACCAGGTTTTTTTCAGCTGGACTTTGATATTTCTCAAATCTGTCTGCTTCTGTTCAAACTGAAGATATAATCCTTGTTCAGGTTCACCATTATCTCTGGATTTCTTTAAGCCTCCTAATGAGTCTCCCTGTCTTCAGTCTGAAGCAGTGTTCTGTAATCTAAACATGTTCCTCTTTGGAAAACAGAGTAACCTTTTCAAACAAAAATTCTGATCATTNTGTTCAATCTGAAGATATAATCCTTGTTCAGGTTCACCATTATCTCTGGATTTCTTTAAGCCTCCTAATGAGTCTCCCTGTCTTCAGTCTGAAGCAGTGTTCTGTAATCTAAACATGTTCCTCTTTGGAAAACAGAGTAACCTTTTCAAACAAAAATTCTGATCATTTTACAGCCCATTTAAATTACTTCAACAGATTTCATTACCCTCAGGATAAAGTGCAAAACTCTGCATGATTGGAAAGGTCCTTCCTGGTCTGACCATTGTATATTCCAGTGCCGTAGAATAAAAACTTAGTTTGGTTGTCAGTTTTGCTTAGTTAGTTACTTAGTGTTAGTCACTCAGTTGCTCCCCATGTTAGTCACTCTTTGCAACCCCATGGACGGTAGCCCACCAGGCTCCTCTATCCATGCGATTCCCCAGGCAAGAATACTGGAGTGGGCAGTCCTTCCCTTCTCCAAGGGATCTTCCTGACCCAGGGATCAAACCCATGTCATCTGCACTGCAGGCAGATTCTTTACTATTTCAGCTACTAGTGGTAAATAAAAAACTTTATAGTAATAGATTTAGCATGAAGCAGAATACAAAGTTTGAATAATTTTAAGAGAAAATAATTAGGGTATATGTGTGGCACTCAGTGAGATCTGACTCATTTCTTTCTGGGAACATGGATGGATTATCCTTCTTGAACCCTAAAGTTGAATGCCTGGTTCTGGCTAATGATTTGTGAGCAGACCATTTAATTGCTGGTGTGAGGCCTTCCAGAATTTTCTTTCCTTTTGATAAAGTGTTTTGCAATATTTCAGATAGTGACTTCTTCAGTGGCTTGGATCTTGAAAGGAAAATGACACTAAAGAGTTTCCCCAGTCAGCTTGTGATGAATCTGAAGTGGGAGTGAGAAGAAAACCTTCTCTGTTTCAAGCAAATATTGGGGATGTTAGTTACAGCAGCATAATCTAGCCTATTCTGTCTGAGACAATGGATCTATGCTCTCCAACTTCATGAGATAATTTTCTCTATTCTGCTATTAAGAATTCAGGTGCAACTTGAGAAGTACTGCTTTACGGCATCTCAGTTCAGTTCAGTTCAGTTGCTCAGTCGTGTCCAAATCTTTTTGACCCCATGAATCGCTGCACACCAGGTCTCCCTGTCCATCACCAACTCCCGGAGTTCACTCATCTAGCTTAGTGTTATTGTATACTAGATGCTCAAACAATGTTCCCAGAAGATAATTTATTCTATTTTGAATAGTTTAAATGTGATCTTTTCTGGAGTTAGAAGGATATATATTTTTTGCTTTTCTATATAATGATCATAACAAATTAATTATTAAAATGATGTGACACATTTTATTTCTATTTTTTCCTTCACAAAGGGCAAACACTATTTTTAGAAAACATATAATCATACTTTCAGCACATAGCTTAGTACTATTCAGCAGTCATATTAAACAGTCTTTTTTTCCAAGTTTATTTTAAAAATACCTGAGAAATTTTTAGCACATTAAAATACATTTCCTTCCTCATAATATAAATGTGATGCCTCTGACTCTGTAAGAAATACACAAAATGACTACCAGTGAACTTGTATATTACACATATAGTATAATGTCTGTGTTTGAAGTTAATCTTTTCCCAAACAGGTTTAAGAGAGGTCTAAGTGAATGCTTGTAAATGTGAGTCAGAGTTGGCCAGAAGTAAAAAAGCAAATACAGAACCAGAAGATTTCAACAAGACAGTTCTTTATTGCTATAAAACTACTGTACACCCAACCCATCCTAGAGATCGTTGCAACAGGCAACTATGGGATTTATAAAAAGCTAAAAGCACTTACACTGAACTATATAAGAACAGACCCTGCAATTAACAATGCTGAAATAGGCTATAAGATTTCCTAGGGCTAGTCAAATTCTCTAAGTGAAGATTCTTTCCTCGTTTAGGTTTGTATGTGTTTGGGCCCTGAAAGTTAAATATCATCTGTTGATTTTGATTGCTGGTTTTTGTTTCATTCATTCACAGGGCACACATTCAAGTTTTTTAAAGGCACATCTTTCCATATCTCTAAGTGTGGCAAGAGTTTCTAATGTGGGTAAAGTGTAAACTTTTTTAAGAAATTACTATATGTATTTTGTATATTGTTTAGTCACATTTTTATAAATGCTTTTTCAAAGAGTGGTACAGTTATAAAGGGAAGTTTGAACAGAGAACCATATTGTATAAAAAACAACTATGACTATAGGTCTATTTGTTTTTGAGTACTAGTGTTATATTTCATGACTAGAAATTATATTCAGGAAAAAGTGTCCCTTTTTAGTAATTTCTAATGTTAATTTACGAGATTCAACTGCTCTTTTCTCCAAAAACCATTTTCTATTTAATTACATTTATATACTGTTTCAGTAGATCAGTTTTTGTACACACACTCTCTTTTCTGTTCTCTCTCTTTCCTTTCACATATATATACACACCTAGTCCAAGTAATGGAAACAAAAATGATTTAAACCTAATTGTATTAGCAATAAATTATGTATGTAATATTAAGAGGTGTTCAGTTCAGTCACTCAGTTGTCTGACTCTTTGCGACCCCATGAATCGCAGCACGCCAGGCCTCCCTGTCTATCGCCAACTCCCGGAGTTCACTCAGACTCACATCCATCGAGTCAGTGATGCCATCCAGCCATCTCATCCTCTGTCATCCCTTTCTCCTCCTGCCCCCAATCCCTCCCATAATCAGAGTCTTTTCCAGTGAGTCAACTCTTTGCATGACGTGGCCAAAGTACTGCAGTTTCAGCTTTAGCATCATTCCTTCCAAAGAACACCCAGGAGTGATCTCCTTTAGAATAGACTGGTTGGATCTCCTTGCAGTCCAAGGGACTCTCAAGAGTCTTCTCCAACACCACAGTTCAAAAGCATCAATTCTTTGGTGCTCAGCTTTCTTCACAGGCCAACTCTCAGACTTATACATGACCACTGGAAAAACCATAGCCTTGATTAGATGGACCTTTGTTGGCAAAGTAATGTCCCTGCTTTTGAATATGCTATCTAGGTTAGTCATAACTTTCCTTCCAAGGAGTAAGCGTCTTTTAATTTCATGGCTGCAATCACCATCTGCAGTGATTTTGGAGCCCCCAAAAGTAAAGTCTGACACTGTTTCCACTGTTTCCCCCCCATCTATTTCCCATGAAGTGATGGGACCAGATGCCATGATCTTCGTTTTCTGAACGTTGAGCTTTAAGCCAACTTTTTCACTCTCCTCTTTCACTTTCATCAAGAGGCTCTTTAGTTCCTCTTCACTTTCTGCCATAAGGGTGGTGTCATCTGTATGTCTGAAGTTACTGATATTTCTCCTGGCAGTATTGATTCCAGCTTGTGCTTCCTCTAGCCCAGTGTTTCTCATGATGTACTCTGCATATAAGTTAAATAAGCAGGTCAGTTAATTTATGTTAATTATCTGGAATGATAACCTAAAACTTACAATCAGTTAAGAGAGATTTCCCAGAAAGAGGCTGACTTTGGGGGATCTCAGGGAAAGGCTACTCTGCCTAGCCCCTCCTCTGTCAGTGAGAGATATTTGGGACACTCTTCTCATAAAAGGTCAATTTACCTCCTCGGTTCCCACGTTTGTTTCCATCTGACAGTCTCTCCTTCCCAGATTCCTGAGCTGCAGCTGCTGCCCCTGTTTCAGAAACTTCTGTCCTTGGATCTGGGAAGGAAAAGTACTTCTGCTGCAAAATACTCTCTTTTTTCTGAGTTTGAATATCACAGGCCACATGTGGCATATCCTTCTTTTGTGTCGTTTCCTGCAATGTAGGCTAAGCCTCTGTTTTTTTTTTTTTTTCTTCTGCTCTCTTTGGTTCCATCCAGAAAGATTTTGTCAAATTTGAAGGTCGGTCTACTCAACACCTTTCCTGGCTTTTTGTTTTGTTCTTCAAAGTTTCCAGCCACTGCTCTAAAATGTTAAGAGATTTTCTTGCCTAAGTTCTGAACCAAATGAGAAGTAAGACAACTGGGGTGGGAGGGGGAGGGACACCAAAATTACTTTTATTACTGATAAAGTCTAAATTGGTGAACATAGCTGTACTAGTTTCATAAGGCTGTAGAAACAAAGAATCATAAACTGAGTAGCTTACAAGCAATGTATTGTCCCACAGTTCTTAGGGTTGGAAGTCTGAAATCAAGCTGTCAGCCATGCCATGCTACTTCTGAAACCCATATGGGAGACTCCTTCCTTGCCTCTTTTAGTTTCTGGTGTTTGCCAGCAACTTAGGGCATTCCTTGGCTTGTAGATACGTTGCTCCCATTTCTGCCTCCATTGTCACATGGCTGTCCTGTCCCTGTGTCTCTACTCTTCTTATACAGATAACCAGCTGCACTGGCTTTGGTGGCGGTGGTTTAGTCACTAAGCCGTATCTGACTCTTGTAATCCCATAGACTGTAGCCCTTTTCTGGCCATGGGATTTCCCAGGCAAGATTACTGAAGTAGGTTGCTGTTTCCTTCTCCAAGGGATCTTCCTGACATAGGGATTGAAACTTGCAGCTCCTGCATTGCAGGCAGTCTCCTGCATTGTGGGCATATTCTTAACCACTGAGCCACTGGGAAAGATCCTGTACTGGCTTTGAGACCACCCTAATGACCTCAAGTTGAGGTCTGCAGACTGTATTTACAAGTGAAGTCATACTGAGAGGTACTGAGGGTTAGGACTTCAAATATCATTTTGTAATGTAGTTTGACCCATAATAAGAACTTAAGAGAGCCAAATGGACAAGCTACTGAAACTCAGATTTGGACAGATTTGCTTGTCTGGTCATGGCACTCTCTTTTGAGATGGGACTCTTCACATCAACTAAAACTTTTGGCATGGAGAGGAGAGAAGAACTCTTACTCTTTGGGGTATTATAGATTATAGAGTAACAACAAAATATCCAAGACACAATAAAGAAGCATAAAAAGCATTCACAAACAAGATTTTAAAAGATTAAACACATTTGTTTTATCAGTAAATATATATCATTTAAAGGTTCCATTAGGTGTCCTAGATATTCAGTTGATTAACCTGTAAAACAACTGTGAAGTGAAGTGAAGTGAAGTCGCTCAGTCGTGTCCGACTCTTTGCGACCCCATGGACTGTAGCCTACTAGGCTCTTCTGTCCATGGGATTTTCCAGGCAATAGTCCTGGAGTGGATTGCCATTTCCTTCTCCAGGGGATCTTCCCAACCCAGGGATCGAACCCAGGTCTCCTGCATTGTAGACAGACGCTTTACCATCTGAGCCACCAGGGAAGTCCAAAACAACTGTAGCCAAGGTTTATCAATAAGAATAACTGAAAAGAAAATAGGGATAATAATATTTTATACAACAAAATCATTAACAAGATTAAATTTATACTACTGAATGACAATAGAGAAGATATATGGAAAGAAACCTTACAAATGAGAGGAAAAATTGACAGAAGCAATAATTCAGTCTGTCAGTCTCCCCAGAGTTTCTTCCCTGCTCCCTACTCCAAAATAAAGGTGTACAGAATCTAGATAATGTAAGTAATGGGGATGGATTGATAATAATTCAATAATAAAACAAACTTTAATTCTTCTCAGGTGTCCATGGAATATTTCCAAAAGTTGGTCATCTATTTGTTTTCATATGAATACACAAGAAGCCCTGAAAACTGAACCACATAGTAAACCAGGAATAAATACTACTATTTAAAACAAAACTAAACCCTTTAAAAATATTTTAAAAGTAAAAATACTTCTCAAATCATTACTTACTTGAATTATTATAGTCTGAGTTAAAAATAATGAATACTAATCTATTTGGAAAAATGTTTGGTGCCAAATTCTTACTTTGAAGGAAATCTATAGTCCTACATGCAGAATGGAAGGAAGTCAATTAATTAAACATTCAGCTAAATGTAGGAGAGAAAGAACTATGAACAAAATCTAAATAAAATCAAGCCACTCTGAAGAAGATTGTTGTTCTAACACTGAAAGTGATAGAACCATGAAAATAATTCTAGGCAAACATGTCTAGTTACTATATATGAGCCTGAGACAGTTGGATTGACAAGCAATTTTATTAACTACTGCTCTTTATTTGCTACTATTTTACAAGATTCAGTTTGAATTAAGAAGGTATATTCATCTAGTCAGAAAATAAGTTCCTGAGTAATCGAAAGAACAATGACTAATTTAAGAAAGGGCAAAAGAAGAAGTAAGTAAAAAGATAAGTATAGGAAGGCCAATGCAAATTCTGGATAATAGTTTAGGCCTTGTGCACGTTCAGTCATGTCTGACTCTTTGTCACACTATGGACTGTAGCCCGCCAGGTTTCTCTGTCCATGGGGTTTCCCAAGCAAGAATAGTGGAGCAGATTGCCATTTCCCCATTCCAGAGAATGTTCCTGACTCAGGGATCAAATCCTGTCTCCTGCGCGTCTCCTGCGTTGCAGGCAGATTCTTTACTGCTGAGCCACCAGGGAAGCCACTGGTTTAGGCCTTATAGACGCCAAACTCTACATATGGGTGAAAAAAGAAAGCAAAAAGGTTAACATAAGAGAACAAAAATATATAAGACAATTATTAACAGACCTAAAGGGAGAAATTGACAGCAACACAATCATAGTGGAGAATGTTAACAGTCTACTTCGGTGGCTAGATCATCCAGACAGAATGTCAACAAGGAAACAAAGGCCTTAAATGAAACATTAGACCAGATGGATTTATAAATTTGTAGAGAACATTCCATCTTAATGCAGCAGAATACACATTCTTCTCAAGGGCACATGAAACTTTCTCAAGGATAGACTATGTGTTTGCTCAGAAAACAAGTCAGTAAATTTAAGAAGTCTGAAATCATATCAAGCATCTTTCCCAATTGCAGTGGCATGAAACTAGAAATGAATTACAAGAAGAAAGCTACAAAATAAAATTAAATTAAAAAATCACAAATATGTAGAGACTAGCAACATGGTACTCAACAATTATCATGTCAGTGAAGAAATCTAAAGAGGACTCAAAAATTACCTGAAGACAAATCAAAATGGAAATACCAAATATGGAAATGTATGGGATGCACCAAAAATGGTATTATTTGTTGTTCAGTTGCTATATCATGTTTGACTCTTTGTGAACCCATGGACTACAGGAGGCCAGGCTTCCCTGTCCATGGAATTCTCCAGACTAGAGTACTGGAGTGGGTAGCTATTCTCTTTTCCAGGGGGTAGTCCTGACCCAGGGATTGTACCCAGGTCTGCTGTATCATTGGCAGATTTTTTTAACCATCTGAACCACCAGAGAAGCCTCTATTTAATGTATAGTAGTGTGTATATGTCAACCCCAATTTTCCAATTTATTCTGAGTATTGACATTATTAAAATAGCCATATTACCTAAAGAAACCTACAGATTCAATGCAATCCCTATGAAAATCTCAAGGACATTTTTCACAGAAATAAAACCCCAAATTCTTGAATTCATGAAGTTCCACAAAAGACTCTGAAAAGACAAAGCAATCCTGAGAAAAAAGAAGAAACCTGGAGGTAACACACCCCAATTTCAAATTGTATTATAAAGCCATAACAATAAAAAAAAAAAAAGCATAGTACTGACAGAAAAACAGATGCATAGATCAATGGAACACAATTGAAAGCTAAGAAAGAAACCCACACACATATGGACAATTAATTTGCAACAAAGGAACAGAAAACATACAATGGAGGAAGGATACTATCTTCAAGCAGCAGTGTTAGGAAAAACAGATGGCCACATGCAAAAAAATCAGTTACTATCTCATACCTACTGTATGGCATGTGTGTACCACACACAAGTTCAGTTCAGTTCAGTTGCTCAGTCATGTCCGACTCTTTGTGACCCCATGAATAGCAGCATGCCAGGCCTCCCTGTCCATCACCAACTCCCAGAGTTTACTCAGACTCACATCCATCGAGTCAGTGATGCCATCCAGCCATCTCATCCTCTGTTGTCCCCTCTTCCTCCTGCCCCCAATCCCTCCCAGCGGCAGGGTCTTTTCCATTGAGTCAACTCTTCGTATGAGTGGCCAAAGTATTGGAGTTTCAGCTTCAGCATCATTCCTTCCAAAGAAATCCCAGGGTTGATCTCCTTCAGAATGGACTGGTTGGATATCCTTGCAGTCCAAGGGACACTCAAGAGTCTTTTCCAACACCACAGTTCAAAAGCATCAATTCTTTGGTACTCAGCTTTCTTCACGGTCCAACTCTCACATCCATACATGACCACTGGAAAAACCATAGCCTTGACTAGA
>SJYX01009351.1:131056-145275 GCA_006410675.1 Oreotragus oreotragus | reverse complement strand
CGTCAAGGCTGTATGTTGTCACCATACACAAAGATCAAGTCAAAATGTATTAAAATGTATTATATCTGATAAAAGGTTAATATAAAAACTATATAAAGAACTCATACAACTCAACAACAACAAACTCAATAACTCATTTTAGCTTCATTGAACAATGAGCAGAAGAGTTGAAGAGACATTTTTCTGAAGAAGACATATAGATGTTTTACAGACACATGACAGATGCTCAGGAATACTAGTTGCTAGGGAAACTCAAGTCAGCACAGTGAGATGTCATGTCATACCTATTAGAACGACTATTGTCAAAAACGGCAAGAGATAACAAGTTCTGGCAAGGATATAGAGAACAGAGAACATGCACACACTGTTGGTGGGGGTATAAATCAGTGCAGTCACTACAGAAAACAGTATGGAGCTATCTCCAAAAATTAAGAATAGGATTACCATATGTCCCAGGTATCCTAATTCTGTATATTTATCCAAAGTATGTGAAAACACTAATTCAAAAAGATATATGTTCACCTGAGTTTGCTGTGACATTATTTACCTAAGCCAAGATATAGAGACAACCAAAGGAAGGGCTCATTAATGAATAAATAGATAAAGCAGGTATGGTGTTTATATATATATATATATATGAGTGCAAGTATGTGTGTGCTCAATCATGTCTGATTCTTTGTGACCCCATGAACTGTAGCCCACTAGGCTCCTCTGCCCATGGAATTTTTCAGGCAAGAATACTGGAGTGGGCTGTCATTTCCTACTCCAGGGGACCTTCCCGAACCAGGGGTTGAACCCACATTTCTTGTGTCTCCTGCATTGGCAGACAGATTCTTTACCACTGGGCCACCCAGGAAGCTGGTGTGTGTGTATATATATATGTATGCAATGGAATACTAATAGGAAAAGGAGTATGTCAAGGCTGTATATTGTCACCCTGCTTATTTAACTTGTATGCAGAGTACATCATGAGAAATGCTGGGCTGGAAGAAGCACAAGCTGGAATCAAGACTGCCGGGAGAAATATAAATAACGTCAGATATGCAGATGATACCTCCTTTATGGCAGAAAGTGACGAGGAACTAAAAAACCTCTTGATGAAAGTGAAAGAGGAGAGTGAAAAAGTTGGCTTAAAGCTCAACATTCAGAAAACGAAGATCATGGCATCTGGTCCAATCACTTCATGGGAAATAGATGGGGAAACAGTGTCAAACTTTAATTTTGGGGGCTCCAAAACAACTACAGATGGTGATTGCAGCCATGAAATTAAAAGATGCTTACTCCTTGGCAGGAAAGTTATGACCAACCTAGACACCATATTCAAAACCAGAGACATTACTTTGCCAACAAAGGTCCATCTACTCAAGGCTATGATTTTTCCAGTGGTCAGGTATGAATGTGAGAGTTGGACTGTGAAGAAAGCTGAGCGCTGAAGAATTGATGCTTTTGAACTGTGGGGTTGGAGAAGCCTCTTGAGAGTCCCTTGGACTGCAAGGAGATCCAACCAGTCCATTCTGAAGGAGATCAGCCCTGGGATTTCTTTGGAAGGAATGATGCTAAAGCTGAAACTCCAGTACTTTGGCCATCTCATGCGAAGGGTTGACTCATTGGAAAAGACTCTGATGCTGGGAGGGATTGGGGGCAGGAAGAGAAGGGGATGACAGAGGGTGAGATGGCTGGATGACATCACTGACTTGATGGATGTGATTTTGAGTGAATTCTGGTGGTGGACAGGGAGGTCTGGTGTGCTGCAGTTCATGGATTCACAGAGTCGGACACGACTGAGCGACTGAACTGAACTGAATGGAATATTACTCATCTATAAAAGAGAGTTCTTGCCATTTGAGACCACATGGATGGACCTTGAGGGTTTTATGCTAAGGGAAGTAAGTTAGATGGAGAAAGACAAATGCCATCTGGCATCATTCCTATGTGGAATACAAAACAAGCAAAAGGCAGCGAAAAAGTGAACAAAGCAAACTGAACAGAAACAAACATACAGATACAGAGGAGAGACTAGTGGTTACCAGAGGGAAAGGGGTAAGGTGGGGTAGGGCTGCTGAACGGGTCAAGGGTATCAGCTCTATGTTGATGGATGGAGACAAAATTTTTCGTGTTGAGCGTGCTATAGGGTGTACAGAAATGAACATGTTGTATACATGAAACTTTATACGCCAGTGTTACCTCAATAAAAATAAATCTAAATTTTTTTTAGAAAGGTAGCTATTGTTTGGGGTAGATACAGTGGTTTGTGGGGTAGATAGCAACATTTCCAGTAGTTAATCTAGTTAGTATCTACAGTGGGATACCTGATCCAGGATTTTTTGCATTACTGAAAAATATTACCTTATCCTACCCCCAGCTTTACTGAGATATAATTGACAAATAAACTTGTATATATTTGACATCAACACCGTGATGATTTGACATACACATACATTGAGAAACACTACAATCAAGTTAACTATCACATCTATCACCTCACATTGTTAGTTATCATTTTTGTGTGTAGAGATAATACTGAAGCTTTACTCTTAGTAAATTTCAAGTATATAATACAATATTGTTAACTATAATTATTATACTGAATAGATTAGCAACTTTAAAATACACAGCATAGTATTATTAACTATAGTCACTATACTGCACATTGGATCCTCAGAACTTATTCATCCTACAATAAAAAATTTTTATCTTTTAACCAACATTTTCCCATTTCTCCCAAACTCCAGTTCTTGGTAGCCACCATTCTACTTTGTTTTTATGAGTTCAACAATTTTTTTTTTCGTCAAGGCTGTATGTTGTCACCATACACAAAGATCAAGTCAAAATGTATTAAAATGTATTATATCTGATAAAAGGTTAATATAAAAACTATATAAAGAACTCATACAACTCAACAACAACAAACTCAATAACTCATTTTAGCTTCATTGAACAATGAGCAGAAGAGTTGAAGAGACATTTTTCTGAAGAAGACATATAGATGTTTTACAGACACATGACAGATGCTCAGGAATACTAGTTACTAGGGAAACTCAAGTCAGCACAGTGAGATGTCATGTCATACCTATTAGAACGACTATTGTCAAAAACGGCAAGAGATAACAAGTTCTGGCAAGGATATAGAGAACAGAGAACATGCACACACTGTTGGTGGGAGTATAAATCAGTGCAGTCACTACAGAAAACAGTATGGAGCTATCTCCAAAAATTAAGAATAGGATTACCATATGTCCCAGGTATCCTAATTCTGTATATTTATCCAAAGTATGTGAAAACACTAATTCAAAAAGATATATGTTCACCTGAGTTTGCTGTGACATTATTTACCTAAGCCAAGATATAGAGACAACCAAAGGAAGGGCTCATTAATGAATAAATAGATAAAGCAGGTATGGTGTTTATATATATATATATATATGAGTGCAAGTATGTGTGTGCTCAATCATGTCTGATTCTTTGTGACCCCATGAACTGTAGCCCACTAGGCTCCTCTGCCCATGGAATTTTTCAGGCAAGAATACTGGAGTGGGCTGTCATTTCCTACTCCAGGGGACCTTCCCGAACCAGGGGTTGAACCCACATTTCTTGTGTCTCCTGCATTGGCAGACAGATTCTTTACCACTGGGCCACCCAGGAAGCTGGTGTGTGTGTATATATATATGTATGCAATGGAATACTAATAGGAAAAGGAGTATGTCAAGGCTGTATATTGTCACCCTGCTTATTTAACTTGTATGCAGAGTACATCATGAGAAATGCTGGGCTGGAAGAAGCACAAGCTGGAATCAAGACTGCCGGGAGAAATATAAATAACGTCAGATATGCAGNGGCAACCCACTCCAGTATTCTTGCCTGGAGAATCCCAGGGATGGGGGAGCCTGGTAGGCTGCAGTCCATGTGGTAGCACAGAGTCGGACACGACTGAAGTGACTTAGCAGCAGCAGTAGCATCTATTTTACATATGGTAATGTAAGTTTCCATGAGATGTATGGAGAGACTTATATTTGATTTAGTTTTGGTGGAGAATAGACACATATCCTATGTGAAATTTGTTAGCATATTGTCTGTTGCCAAAGAGTACATAATTGTTACCAGAGTTTTGATAGTAAGTAAAGGGTAAATTTTCAAAGCTATGTTCACTTTGTCAACTGAAAAGTTATTCCCTGGACCAATTGAAAATAGAAAATTTATCTAGTTAACTTCCTAGACACTTCTTGGTCATATTTGCAAGCAAAGCACAAATTAAGGCTGTTGCAGTGACTTGAGGAGTCACTGCATTCTTTTTTCCCTCTAAGGATGGCTACTTCAGTCTCTTTCTCAAGTATGGATACACCTAAACTTTTTAAAGTTTCTTTTCTAAAATATGGAGAAGGAAATGGCAACCTATTCCAGTATTCTTGCCTGGGAAATCCCATGAACAGAGGAGCCTGGTTGGCTACAGTCCACCTGGTCACAAAAGAGCTGGACATGACTGAGTGACTTTCAGTATCTAAAATATTTATTTTTCTGGCTGCGTGGGTCTTAGTTGCCACATGGACTCTAGCTGTGGCCTGTAGGCTCAGTAAGTTGTGGCCCTTGGGGTTAGTTGTTTTGTTGAGTGTCAGATCTTAGTTCCCCAACCAGGTATTGAAACAATGTTCCCTGCATTGCAAGACAGATTCTTAACCACTAGACCACCNGGTTGATTTCCTGGTGGCTCAAAGGTAAAGAATCTGCCTGCCAATGTAGGAGATGCAGGTTCAATCCTCAGGTCAGGAAGATCGCCCTAGAAAAGGAAATGGCAACCCATTCCAGTATTCCTGCCTGGAAAATCTCATGGACAGAGAAAACTGGTAGGGTACAGTCCATAGGGTTGCAAAAGAGTTGGACAAAACTTAGCAACTAAATAGCAATAACATAGTTGATTTACTATGTTGTGTTAGTTTCAGGTATATGGCAAAGTGAATCAGTTATATCTATGCATATATCCACTCTTTTTTTTTAAAGATTGTTTTCCCATATAGGCCATTGCAGAGTAATGAGTAGAGTTCCCTGTTCTTTGTGACCCCATGGACTATGTAGTCTATGGAATTCTCCAGGCCAGAATACTGGAGTGGGTAGCCTTTCCATTCTCCAGGGTATCTTCCCAACCTGGGGATCGAACCCAGGTCTCCTACATTCCAGGCAGATTCTTTACCTGCTGAGCCACAGGGAAGCCCAGGAGTACTGGAGTGGGTAGCCTGTCCCTTCTCCAGTGGATCTTCCTGACTCAGGAATTGAACTGGGGTCTCCTGCATTGCAGGTAGATTCTTTACCAACTGAGCTATGAGGGAAGTACCTGTTCTGTACAGCAGATTCTTATTGTCTACTTTATATATAGTAATATATACTTGCAGTTCCAATTTCCCAATTTATCTCTTCTCCCCAGCCCCTCATAACCATGTTTCTTTTTCATGTTTGTTTTGTAAATAAGCTTATTTGAACTGTTTTTTTTTTTTTTGATTCAACATGTAGGCAGTATGATATTTGTCTTTCTGTGTCTTACTTCACTCAGTATGACAATCTCTAGGTCCATCCATGTTGTGGCAAATGGCATTATTTTGTTCTTTTTTATGGCTGAGTAATATTCCGTTGTAAATGTGTGTCATACCTTCTTTATTGATTTATCCATCAATGGGCATATAAGTTGCTTCCATGTCCTGGCTGTTGTAAATAGTGCTGCAATGAACATTAGGGTGCATGTATCCTTTCAAATCATTATTTCCTCTGGATATAAGCCCAGGAGTGGGGTTGCAGGGTCATGTGGGCTTCCCTGGTGACTTGGCCAATACAGTATCCACCTATAATGCGGGAGACCTGGATTCGATCCCTGGGTTGGGAAGATCACCTAGAGGAGGGCGTGGCAACCCATTCCAGTGTTCTTGCCTGGAGAATCCCCAAGGGCAGAAGAGCCTGGAAAGCTACAGTCCATGGAGTTCCAAAGAATAGGACATGACTGAGTGAGTAAGCACAGCACAGCATGGTAGCTCTAGTTTTAGTTTTCAAAGGATCTTCCATACTGTTTTCCATAATGACTATACCAATTTACCATCCTACCAACAATGTAGGAAGTTTCCCTTTTTTCCACACACATTTTCTATTTTTGAATGGGTATGTTGAGTAGAATTTGAGAACAAGAATGGTACAACATAATTTGTTATAAATTAAATAGCAAAGACAATCTTTAATCAAATCTCTCCATATTTAGAACTAATTTCTTCAATAACTATGAGGGAAATTATAAGTTTATTACCCCAAACCATGAACAAAAGTTTCACCAGGACAGTTAAACACAAGAGTTTAATTGTGGCATTAATGTGCTACTTTGTGAATGTAAAAGCATTTTCCTTCTGAGTTATTTAATGCACTTCATGCCCTAAGTGATCATCCCTGAACTTCACTAACTCATTTATTCTACCTTGTTCAAAACTCATCTATGCTTCTTGAATGAAAAAAAAAAAATCCATTTGAATAACCTCACTTCATAGTTTTCCAGTTCTACAAATATGTGATCAATAATCCACTGTTTTTGCTCTATAGATCCAACAGTGGGCCCAGACTCTCTACCAGGGCAGAAAGTATTCAAATTGTTATCTATCAAAGATGTGAGAGAGAAGATATTTCTATATTGGAAAGTTGTTGGAATAGACCTCCAAGACTCCTTCAAACTCTGCCATTTTATGCCTGAGCCATTTTTAGGCTAAAATAACCAACCAATAATGGCAGGACCCTTTCCTGAGTTTCATCTAGACATTTCACTACTATTGTCTCTAATCCTCAAAACAATGTGTTAAGATTGGTACTATTATCCCTGTTCTATAGCTGAGGACACAGAGACTCAGAGAGGTTAATTTAACTAGCTAATTGTTTATCTGAAATGCAAAACCAGATCACTCCAATTCCAGAGTTCATGCTCTTTCCATTGTACTTGCCTTGGGTGTTGCAAGGATTCTGGGAAACCACCGTGGTGTGAAAGGACATAGCGTTCCCTTATTTTGTTGTTCTCCTTTATGACATGGGTTTATCACATGATTAAAGCAAAAAGCAAGAACAGCCTGTGACTAAGGATGTCCTTGCTTCTCACTCAGAAGTGGCTCCCATGCTTCCTCGTTTGGCCCCATGATCCAGTGAGGCTCCTGTTTGTCAGGATGATGATATTCTACTATCTGGTGTCACTGGCTTTCTGAAAGGCAACAAGGTGAAAGTGAAAGTGAAGTCACTCAGTCGTGTCTGACTCTTTGCGACCCCATGAACTGTAGCCCACCAGGTTCCTCTGTCCGTGGAATTTTCCAGACAAGAGTACTGGAGTGGATTGCCATTTCCTTCTCCAGGGGATCTTCCTGACCCAGAGATGGAACCCGGGTCTCCTGCAATGCAGGCAGAGCTTTAGCATCTGAGCCACCAGGGAAGCACTTAACAAGGTGAGGAAACATCCAATTCCGCAGTGAGTGGGTCCCTGAGGAATACAAAGAGACCACGGTTCCTCGAGAGAAGGGTTCAGGCAGCACATTCTGTACCATCTCTCAGGGGCTCAAGCCACGCCCTGTTTGCCAGTCATATACGTCCAAATGTCTCATCAACTCTACATGTCTTAGTTGGGTTTGCCTTGTTTTCTGCTTCACAGATGGGGGCAGTTGGACTTGATAAGAATACAATCACTAAGTCATGTCCAGATCTTTGTGACCCCATGAGCTGCAGCAAGCCAGGCTTTCCTGCTCTTCACTAGCACCCGGAGTTGGTGCAAACTCATATCCATTGAGTCGGTGATGCCATCCAACTATCTCATCCTCTGTCGCCCTCTTCTCCTCCTGCCCTCAATCTTTCCCAGTTAACTGATATCACAAATAACTTTTAGATGGAGGTCATTCTGGGCTTGAGGACACCATAGTCTCAAGGGTTCTAACTCTCTCTCCTGATAGCAACTCAGATAACCCACAGGATTTAATCCCCGCCACCCACCCCCGCCTCAAATTCAAACAAGCAAAGAAACAAAAATCCTGTATTCCATGGATACAATCTATGGTATCTTCGCAAAGAAATAGATATTCATCTTTGAACAGCACAGGAAGAACAAACACAGCCTTTAAAGTCAGTTAAACCAGCCTAGCTTTGGATGGAGCCTTTCCATTTATTGTTTTATAATCTCAAACAAGTCATTTCACCTCTCTGATTCTCTGCTCTTTATCTGTTAAGTGGGGATAATAATTTTGATTTTACAAGGTTGTCATGGGGGAAATCAAGGTCTCTAGTAAAGCACCTAACACAGTGCATGGCAGCAAACCCTTGGGAAATGCTGTCTGCTTTTGCTCTTCCCGATGCACTGGCTTTCCTAGGAAAAGGTTGTTAAGGTGAAAGGGCCTTTCCTGTGCATTCATTTAGGGGCCTCCTGTAGCTTTTGGCTTTTAAAATTTTTAAATTGTTTATGTTCTATGGGCTTTTAAAAATAGCTTAGAGGGCAATCCAGGGAACTCAACTAAAAAAGGATTATCTAGACTCTACAATGACTGTAGTGGGAAAAGAATGGAATGAAAAAAAGCAATGAGAAGGCTGAATAAACGAGGATAGTGCTGTATACATTGTTTGTAAACAAGAACACTTTCTACTTACATGCTCCAAACAGCCCATTATTTTGCAAACTGTGTATTCTTCTCATGTATGGGGCAGTTTAAGTTAATGATGTGATCCATTCATCCTGCCATGTTTCATTTATATTTTCCTCAACAGTGAAATGAATTGAGGAAAACAATGCCCTTATTCTGTGAACAAGAAGAGGAAAGAGAAGAGTTTGTGTGTGTGTGTGTGTGTGTGTGTGTGTGTGAATGTTCCCCAGAATTTGGGAGTTAGAGTAATTTTAACCAATCTAACCACAGGCTTCTTTTGAAAACCTCTTAATAATGTTCAGAAACAAAGCCTAATATTAAGGACAGGCAAAAACTCTGTGGTCCTCTCTATTACAGACCAACCCTTTCCTCTCCTGCTTCAGTCTGATTACCTCCGGGGAATGTGCTATTCCTTGGAATGAATCAACCCTGCACAAAATAAGAGAGGTTGAAAAGTTTAGGACGTGGAAAATATGTGGAATTTGTTCTTGAATAATGATTTGTATTTTTCTTTTGCAATAAATATGACCAATGACCCAGATAGAAGGCTGGCAATTACTTAATGAATCAAGCTTCAGAAATGTAAAAACACTTCATAATAAAAATGAAAGCAATAATAGTAGGAAGCCAAGTTAAGTAAATATGGGTAATACTCCTTGTATCTGTACATTTACAAATTCCAAAGCCATGAGTGTGAAGGGGATTATTCTAATGACAGCTCTGCTCTTGGTTTCCATCGCTTGTTGAGTTGGTTTTTCTGAATTTGCGCACAAATAAGGCTCTGTGCTGACTTTTCTCATGCATTTCGAAGTCAGTAGCTGGGACGATGTGTCACTATTGTAGGACTGGGATTTAGCAGTCCCCAAGCCTCTGACAATCATTTACCTGGGTGCAAGGTGCTTTTGCCCTAACAATCTCAGGTCTCTCTAAGTAAATCATTTCTAAATCAGCCCAGGTAGAAATCTTTTTTGCTCAATTATATACTTAAAATCTGCTGTTCATGTGATGCTGTCCTTGACTACCAACCATGCCTTGACTTTGTGCAATGCGATATACTTCCAAACTTTAGAGAAAAGGAGAAGAAACTGTTAAAGGGGCAGGGCTGAGAGAGGCAGCAGAACTGTGTGTGCACAAATTCTGGCCAATGTAGAGCCGTACCTTCACGGAGCCACTGACACAAAGGTCTTTGTCTTTTGAAAGACTTGTTGACAGCTATTCCCTTTACTGCATATGGTGCCACCAGGTTGGTACCTTTGGGAAAGTCACAACTTTTCTTATAAAACAAACTACTAAATTGGATGATATTTAAGATACATTGTGGGATTCCCTGATAGCTCAGTAAAGAATCCGCCTGAAATGCAGGAGACCCTGGTTCAATTCCTGGGTTGGGAAGATCTGCTGGAGAAGGGAACGGCTATCCATCCACTCCAGTATTCTGGCCTGGAGAATTCCATGGACTGTATAGAGGTCACAAAGAGTTGGACATGACTGAGCAGCTTTTACTTGCACTTTAAGAGACATTATGGGAGCAGAAAACAATTTGAAGGTCAAGAAAATCTTTTAGAAAGTAGTATGAAGTTGGATGTTAAAAAAAAAAAAAAAAAAAAAAAGCATGGCGTTACATTCCTCCCTGGTCTTGGAGTAAACTGTAGTATGTAGGAGATTAACCTGAATTATCTGATGGTTGTGTTTACAGTTGTTACTTTTCTCCTTGCCAACGTTTCCCAAACATTAGTACACGTAAGAACCACCTGATAGGCTGTTAAAAAGGCAGCTATAACTCCTGAGATTATTTCAGTAGGTTAAAGGCAGGACCCAGGGATCTGCACTTTTAAAGAGATACTAAAAAAAAAAAAAAAAAAGAGAGAGAGAGAGAGATACTGGTCCTGGAATCACTAAAAATCACAGTATTTTTAAGGGGAATCTTTCTGGGAGTTTGGGGGTAGGTTGACCAGCTACAGGGGAGGGATGGAATTCTTAACAGCCTGTCCCTGCTTAGGAAAGTTCTGATGTTGCTGGTAAGGAAATATAAAGTATCCTTCACATGGGTCAAGGTTGAATCACTGCCGAAAGCTGTGGGTCCATTTCAACTATAAGCAACAAATAAATAAACCCACTGAAAAGATGCTATTAGAGAAGAAAACAGTTCTAGTGTCCAAGAAATTAGTGGAATGCAAGGGAATTAACTGAAGGAGCATGAGGATAAGAAAGAATTTTTATCAAATATCTAAAATGTGCCCAGTGCTTTATATACACTGTCTTTTTTAATTCTTATATTTGTGAGCAAAGATAGTTCTATTTTGCAAATGAAAAACCCGACGCTGATGGACTCAGTAATTTTCAACCCAACTGCACATTAGAATCACTTGAGGTTGGGGGAGGCAGGATCTTTGAAAAATTACCTATGTCTAGTTTACACCCCCAGCGATTTTGGTATCATTGGCTGGGCATTGATACCTTTATAAGTGCCCTGGAGATACTAATGTTCAGCCAGGGGTCAGTATCACTGATATTAGCCACAGCCTGGTGGCTCAGAGGTTAAAGCGTCTGCCTCCAATGCGGGAGACCCCGGTTCGAGCCCTGGGTCGGAAAGATCCCCTGGAGAAGGAAATGGCAATCCACTCCAGTATTCTTGCCTGGAGAATCCTGTGGACAGAGAAGCCTAGTAGGTTACAGTCCATGGGGTCGCAAAGAGTCGGACACGACTGAGCGACTTCACCTTCACCTTCACCTTCACAGGATTAAGAGGATTTCCAAACCATCGCTCACAATGTGCCTCCTTTGATCTATGGATGTGTGTGCTCAGTTGTGTCTGACTTTCTGTGGCCCTGTGGACTGTAGCTCACCAGGCTTCTCTGTCCTTGGAATTCTCCAGTCAAGAAGACTACAGTGGCTGCCATTATTTACTGTAGGGGAGCTTCTCAATCCAGAGATTGAATTATGTCACCTGTGTCTCCTGCATTGGCAGGCGGATTCTTTACCACTAGCGCCCCCTGGGAAGCCCTTTGATCTATTCTGGACACAATTCTCTGTTCAGGCCTGAACCTCTGAGGTAAGACTGTTCATGAAGATCTTTGTTAAAAATGTACTCAGGTCATAGAAACAAAATCTTAGGGGGAAATTTTGAGTAAGATAACATTATTTGGTTATTACTATGATCATGTGATGTCACTGCTATTGTTATGATCCTCTTTATAGATGAAGAAACTAGGGTCTGTGCTGTTTGTAACTTTCTTACACACTCAGGGGCAAAAAAATTATTATTAAACTCAGAATAGTGGAGTCTTTGGAGAAGACTTGTTTGAAATTTGTTTGAAATATATCACACTTCATACCTTACAAGTTAGTTGACTTGTCTTCATCTACTGAGTAAGCACAGTTTGACTATCTCAGAGTTTTGTTGTTTAGTTGCTAAGTTGGGTCCAACTCTTTTGTGACCACATGAACTGTAGCCTGCTGGGCTCCTCTGTCCATAGGATTTTCCAGGCAGGAACATTGGAGTGGGGTGCCATTTCCTTCTCCAGGGGATCGTCCCCCTCAGAGAGTTAAGAATTATCTATTTTCAAAGACTTTCTTGAAAAATTAAATCTTCAATATATATATATTTGAGCCCATCACAAAGTCATTTAACCTTCTGAAAGTCTTAACTTCCATGACTGTCAAATATGGGCAATGACATCAAGCATATCTAAAGATGCCAAGGTGATAAATCAATACATTTTACATGCTTTTTGAAAAAAGATTCCATTTTATTAAAGGAAGAAAATCTATCTTTTTGCCTCCATATAGAACCTCAATATTAATATTATAGTAATACCTTAATATTAGTACTAAGGTATGTAATATTTGGCCTACCAAATTTTCAATTTTATTTAAATTTTATTTAAAAATGGTCTATGAAATAACAACATCAGTATTCATTGATGTAGCATCATGCAATTGTTTTTCATAAATTTCTACTGCCTTCTTCAAGCATTTAATCCTATTGTAATTGCATCAGTTTAGCCTGGTAGGCTGCAGTCCATGGGGTCCCGAAGAGTCAAACACAACTGAGCGACTTCACTTTCACTTTTCACTTTCATGCATTGGAGAAGGAAATGGCAGCCCACTCCAGTGTTCTTGCCTGGAGAATCCCAGGGACGGAGGAGCCTGGTGGGCTGCCGTCTATGCGGCCGCACAGAGTCGGACACGACTGAAGTGACTTAGCAGCAGCAGCAGCAACAGTAGCAGGGGAAGGGTGAGTAAAGTTTTCAGGTAGGAGATAGGTGAGATGAAGGCATTCCAAATAGAGGGAAGAATATATTCAAGGAAAGGAACTAGTACAGTGTGACTAGAATGTCAAGTATATGTGGTTGAGAGGTAGCACATGAAGCTAGAAAGGTAAACAGCAGAAGGTCAAAAAGGGTATCATTTTCTGTACACATATAACTGAATTGCTGCAATGTATACCTGAAACTAACATGATACTGGAAATCAGCTGTACTTCAATTTTAAAAAAGGGCATCATGTACCAAAGGAAGAAGAATTTTGAGCTTTTTTTTCTAGAACCTCACTGTCCAATACAGTAGCCAGTAGCCACAGGTGGTTATACTGAGAAGTGGAAATATGATGAGGCCAAATGAAAATGCTCTAAGTATAAAATCCTCATTAATTTTCAGTCTGAAAAAAATCTCGAATCAATAATTTTTATAGTATTGTATGTTATAACTATATGAGTATATGTTAAAACCTATTATTTTGGACATTTTGAATTAAATAAGAAAGATTAAAATTAGCTTCACCTATTTCTTTTTACTTAAAAAAAAAAACACGGCTACTTGAAACTTTAAAATGACATAGGTGGCTTGCATTTAATTTCTATCAGCCAGGCTGCTCTAGATCAGTGACTGTAGGCCAGCACCATACTTTGTAAAGTCAATGAGCTAAGAAAGGTCTTACATTTTCAAAAAAATTGCTGTGGGAAGAGGAGGAAGAGAGACAAGAGCCGCATGTGACTTAAAATCTCAAGTACTTACTATTTGGCTCTTCACCAAACAAATATCCTGGCCTCCACTCTAGGTTCTCAGGGATGTATTGGCACCAACCAGGAGCTTGTTAGAAAGGTAGAACCTTAAACTCTAACTCTGCTGCTGCTGCTGCTAAGTCACTTCAGTCGTGTCCGACTCTGTGTGACCCCATAGACGGCAGCCCACCAGGCTCCCCCATTCCTGGGATTCTCCAGGCAAGAATACTGAAGTGGGTTGCCATTTCCTTCTCCAATGCATGAAAGAGAAAAGTGAAAGTGAAGTTGCTCAGTCTGTCCGACTGTTAGTGACCCCATGGACTGCAGCCCACCAGGCTACTCCGTCCATTGGATTTTCCAGGCAAGAGTACTGGGGTGGGGTGCCGTTGCCTTCCCCGAAAACTCTAACTCTAGATTCACAGAATCGGAATCTGCATTTTAATAAGATCCCCAGGTGATTCAGATGCACATTAAAATTGAAGAAGCACAAGGGTAAATGCTCAGAGAAGGCAATGGCACCCCACTCCAGTACTCTTGCCTGGAAAATCCCATGAATGGAGAAGCCTGGTAGGCTGCAGTCCATGGGGTTGCTG
>SJYX01009351.1:118073-129812 GCA_006410675.1 Oreotragus oreotragus | reverse complement strand
CTGGAAAATCCCATGGATGGAGAAGCCTGGTAGGCTGCAGTCCATGGGGTCGCTGAGGGTCGGATATGACTGAGCGACTTCACTTTGACTTTTTACTTTTGTGCATTGGAGAAGGAAATGGCAGCCCACTCCAGTGTTCTTGCCTGGAGAATCCCAGGGACGGGGGAGCCTGGTGGGCTGCCGTCTATGGGGTTGCACAGAGTCGGACACGACTGAAGTGACTTAGCACCAAGGGTAAATACTAAAGAATCACTGAAAGATGTTAAAGGAAGAAAGTGGAAGGTTTATTCTCTTACACAATAATCCTTTCTTTTACACTTAGAATAGAATAGGTCAAATTATTTAAGTACTTTGTAATATTTTTATTGAAAGGATGGATAAATATTTGATTTTTAAAATATTAATCTTCAAAAAATATTCAGAATTGACAGTGTCTGAGATTTTTTCAATTCTGTATTTAAAACAAATCAAGTTCATGGGTGTTGATATGATTCAATGACTTCAAAAACTTCTTTGGAATGTGAATCACAGTAAGCAATATTTTTTACTTTGCTATCCAGTGTACATATAGATATATTTAACTTAAAGTTTCACACAGTATTTAGCTTTATTAGAGATATGTTGCCATCTATTCTATTTTACTCTACTCTATTCATTTCAGTACATTACGTTTGTTTTTAGGCACTTAACTCAGGGAAGAAAATTTTTTTTTGAAATGAACCTTACAAACACTCATCCTGCTTGGAGATAATTTCCTTACTGTGTTACAGAGTTAAGACTATATGTTGAACGTGGTGATTCCACTGAGCTGGGGAGATGAGATCAGAGTCGGAACACTGAAATGGCTGGAACCAGGACAGCAGAAATGAGGGAGTGAAGGGTACCCAGGAGACCATGTTGGGGTCACCAATGAGTCTATGGCTGAAGGCTGGGCTCTTCATCAGTGCTGGGTAAGACCCCCTGAAAATTACTAGAGAACAACTACTACACAATTGAAAGCAGAATAGATTCGGGCTAAGCATGTTGAGGCGAGGGTATGTAGAAAGATATTGGTGTTTTCAGCCCTGCCAGAGAAGGAGATCACAACATTTTCTTTTAGAACCCAGAAAAGACAACACCTAGAATAAAACCAACTCTAGGTCTGTCGTAACAAAGCCAATCCACACCCCTAAACGGAGCTCCAGGGGAGACAAAGCCTGTAGGACCCTGGTCTCATTAGCTTGGGTAACATTACATCCCAGGCTTATCTGGTTAGTTTAACAAGGACAACCTTGGTAGAAAAATATGGCTGGATATTCTAACTAAATCACCTATTGTAACTGAGGTTGAAAGAGAAAGTCGAAGTGTACATTCTATGGCTACTGCAGTGGAGGATATTATGTTAGCTTACTCCCAAATCATTCATTCATTTATATTTTTGTTCATTAAATAATTCTGAAGAGCTAGTATTGAGCTGGGGTACAAAGACTTTAAAAAGGTAATTCTAATTCTCGTGATGCATATAGTTAGCGGGAGAGTTAATGTTTATCTATGAAACTATTCCAGGTGATAAGGACTTTGACATTTTGTAATTTCTTTATATGTCTAAACAATATTTTCAGAGTCATATTTTTTCTTGGTGTTACAGATAAAATAATGCAATTTTTCCCACCCATACTTTTAACAGTTTTACTGAAACAACGATTTAACGAAGGACAGAAAATCTGTTCTACTGTTCAAGATATATGATTTATTATTTTGGTAATATTTTATCCTAAGATAAATATGTGAGTTAGTTTCCAAACTATCCTTATTAGATTTTTAATTCTGCATTATTATATATTTCATTTACATTTGAGATTCACTTGGAGCCTAATTATAACATTTTATTAGAAGATAAAAGTTAAGACAATTTATGTTATTATTGTTTTTTGATGTTAGAGATTTTTTTAACAAGATTTTTTCCATAGTGATTCAATGTAAAGATTCGTCTTGAATTCTATACAAGGGTGATAATTTCCTTAAGTATGAAAGTAAATCCAAATAAGTGATTCTCATTGATGTCGTGTTTCTGTGACATGTACCCACAGACTGCATGATAGGAAAGCCCAAATTTAATAATTGCTAGAGTTCTGCTATATATAAAATATATTGGGGGCTGTGGTCCATGTAGAAGCAACAAACAAGCTCCATTCTCTCTGATATCTCATTACAGGACATATATAGAACAGACACATATTTATGTTCTAAGAAGGATTGGGAACTACCTCTTCAGCAACAGTGTCACTTTTGTTAATTTTGTATCTTTCAGACAGACTCAGTTTAATCTTACAATCATTTGTCTTAATGTGCCTTATCTAGGTGTTCATCTATAAGTCAACTTTTGCAGGGAAGCAGAGTGTAAAACATATACATATATATGTATTGTATATGTATATATATACATATACATTATATACATATTCATGTATACACATTAAACTTTTTATTCTGTATTGGAGTATAGCTGATTAGCAATGTTGTCACTTTCAGGTCAACAGCAAAGGGACTCAGCCATACATTCAGCCATACATACACATGTATCCATTCTCCCCCAGACTCCCTCCCATATTCATATATGTTTTTAAATATGTAATCTGCTGAAAAATAATCTAAATGAAGTCTCTCTGAATGAGGCCTCTGTGAATTCTTTCCCATTATTATTCTTTTTCTTTCTGCCACATTCTTAATGTTGGTTGGAAGGATAATTTAGACTAAAATGCCAACAAGAAAGATTATTATTATTTTTAAAAGTTCAGCAGTTGGTTTGTGCCTACTTCTGCCTCAGTATACAGTGGGACTGCTCACCACAAATGGCCATGGTAATGGAAACAACAAGATGTCCTGAGGTCCCACCACTTGGTGTGAAAAATTCAAAGGGAATGTAAATCATCTAAATGATGAATCCCAATCGTTTTTTACAGCTTTCATACTTATGAAAAGACTGGATTTGTAGCATGTAAGAGAGGGAGATGATTTCATTTTGTTGAAATAATTCAAACATCTGCTCCTTACTTTGAATAGATTTTGATTTATGTGCCTGTACAAACCTGATATCTATAAAACTGACTAGCAATGTAATATTTTGAAATTTTATTCTCTCTTTGCTTTAGGGAGCTCCAGAACCAGGAAGTGACTAATGATATTGCATGAGATAGATTAACTTAATTCTTTCATCATCAATTTCTGTTTGTGACTACATGGTAACAACCATGAAAATAGAGACTCAGTATTCATTGCTTGGAGCAGCTCTACTTTCCTGTTGTACAGCAAGATGCGGCTATATTCCTTAACTTAAAGAATGCATACGTCGCCCACGAGCATCAGAATGAATCAGCAATATACCCTTATGCAACGAGCATCAGAATGAGTCAGCAGTATACCCTTATGCAATGAAAGCAAAAAGAAGAAAAGTTGTTTCCAGCTTCTGACTTAGTATGATGTGAATGATGGACTCCCCAGCCAAGCAAACTGACGCTTTAAACTCAATGTCACCTTAATAAATATCTGTATAATATTGGAAGAACATGTTTTGCCACCATCAGGTCTGTTTCATCTTGACAATTTAAGTCTTAAAGGAGAAACTCTTAATTTTTTATTTTTTCCTGATATCCTTTATACTCATTCCCATAGAAAAGGATAATGTTTATTTCCCCTCATGTTGATGAGTCCAATAACCAGTGTTGAATATGTGCAGAATTTCATTCCCATTTTAGATCTATTTCTCATATTATTTTCCAAATCTGGTGTTTTGTAACAGCTAAAAGAAACAGTGCTTGCAAGTTATAGTGATTTTTTTTTTTAATCGAAGTTCCACCATTTCTCCCATTCTTTCTTTCATTTATCATTTTTTCCTCCATTGTTTGCTTTCTCATTCTGAGGAGACTCATACAAACTTTCTTTAGTCAAAGTATAATTTAAGTTTGATTTCATAAGTCGATTATTGTGGGACCAGATGACAGAAGAAACTTCCAAAAGAGCACACTTAATACAGGAAGTGAGGTTAATGATTCAGTAGGCGAAACTTACATCTGACTCACCGTATCACCTAATGAAGCGATATAGTCACAGCAGAGATTTAGTAAATGTTTGTTGTCTGATTACTATACCACTGATAAATCCTGAGTATACGCAAAATGTCATGTAGAAATCGTCTATTTCAGTTCTAAAGATTCGGAAACAGAAGCAGCAAGCAATCAAATGACATACTTGGTGCGCGTAGTGAGTTTGTAGTAGAAACATTTCTATTATCGGCTCTCTTTTTGTCCTTGCATGTTTTCCTTTCACCTCTATCTTTCTCACCTTTTAAAAATGTACATTATGTCACTATATATATTTATCTTTGAAAACCTTTTTAGTTGACTTTTGTAACAAGGCAGTAAAAAAGAAGTGATATCAAGGCTAGATTCAGAAATGTACCTTTGCCATCTAAACCATATTGCTGCTGCTGCTGCTGCTGCTGTTAAGTCGCTTCAGTCGTGTTCGACTCTGTGTGACCCCATAGATGGCAGCCCAGCAGGCTCCTCTGTCCCGGGGATTCTCCAAGCAAGAATACTGGAGTGGGTTGCCATTTCCTTCTCCATATTGAGGATAACACAAATTGGAGGCCAAGTTTCATGAAGTTGATCAGAAACTATGGAGCAATCTATAACAACCAGTTTAGTCTATCAAAGACACAGTCAAATCTGCTATTGTGCTGTGCTTTTCAATTATTTTGGCAGCCTCTGAAAAGTAGTCCATTCTTGAAAACAGACTCTCAGTGGATCTTAAATTTTCAGGAAGTCTAAGACATCATGAAAATGCACATACATGCATACCCACTGTATTCTACATATAATTTCAACAAGTTTATAAACCCCTGGATCTGTTTGAGGACCTCTCATGGCACCACGACAGAATAAGAATCTCTGGTTTAGAGAAGCAGTTTGTGAACCTACTCTGGTTGGTTCATTTGCCAAATTTTTTTGTGGGGGGAGGATGGAGGTACCAAGTTGTCTAATTTAGATATCTGTTTTATGAAATCTTAGTGGAAAAATTATTTCCTTTCAAAATAGAGAATAAATTTAAAAAATTTGTGACTGCCATTGCACAGGTTTAATTTTACTGTTAGAATTATATATATATATTTAAAAACTCATCTTAAAAAAACATCATATTGGATGTGATTCCTAAATGTAGACCCCTACTACCAAAAAGTCATCATAATAATTGGAATTCCTTCCAATTCCAGAAATAGCTAGAGCAATTTTTTAGGGGAGAAATGACGTAGATCCAGAGTCAGCAAAGTAAAGCAAGGGAACCAAATGGGTCCTGCTGCCTGTTTTTAGAAATAAAATTTGTTATTGCCAATGGCTGCTGTGTTACAGGAGCAGAATTCATGAATTTCTGTAGAGACTATAAAAATGGCAAAGTCTAAAATATTTGTCATCAGACCCTTTGAGGAAAAATTTACCTACTTCTGCCCTGTCTCATTCTAGTTAAACTTGTCTCAGCCTCAGTGCTATTGACATTTCAGACTGGATGCTCTTTCTTGCGGGGGACTGTCTTTTGCATTGTAGAGTGTTTAGCAGCTTCCCAGAGTCCTCCTTCGGGGCTTCCCACGTGGTGCTAGTGGTAAACAACCCACCTGCCAAAGCAGGAGACAAAAGAGATGCGGGTTTGATCCCTGGGTCAGAAAGATTCCCTGGATGAGGGCATGGCAACACACTCACTTCAGTGTGTTGCCTGGAGAATCCCATGGACAGAGACACCTGGTGGGCTAGAGTCCATAGGGTTGCAAAGAGTCAGACACGACTGAAGCAACTTCACCCTCACGCGTTTTCTGTCCTCCCTTACCCACTAGATGTCAAGAGACCTCTCCTGCCTCCCATAGTGTGTATGTTAGTCTCTCAGTTGTGTCTGACTCTTTGCAACCCTATGAACTGTAGCCCACCAGGCTCCCCTGTCCACGGGATTTTCCAAGCAAGAATACTGGAGTGGGCTGCCATTTCCTACTCCAGCCTCCCACAGTGGTGATGGTCAAAAAGATATTCAGGGTCCTGGTTGAGAACCAGTATTCTAAGTAGATGGATTCTTTCTTCTTGTTTAGAGGGGAGAGGTGATGGTTTAGTTGCTAAGTTGTGTTGACTCTTAACCCCACGGACTGTAGCCTGCCAGGCTCCTCTGTCCATGAGATTCTCCAGGCAAGAATACTGGAGCAGGTTGCCACTTCCTTCTCCAAGAGGGAAGAGGATTCCAAAACCTATTCCTTGACTGAAGGTTCTCTCCCATTAGGAAACTCTCCACTAGAACATTCTTTTTCTTTTCCAAGCAGAGGATCTCTTCTGCTGTTTTATTGTTAAGAGTTTCTCTCTCTCAGTTTTTCGGAGAAGCAAAATACTATTGATCTCTATCTCTCGCCTAAAAATATCTTCAAAAAACTTTTACTTATTAAGAAGTCACCCCTTCCTTCCTTATTATTATCAAGTGCTACCATCACGTCAAGCCCAAATAAGTGTAACAACTTTGATTTTCTACCATAGAAATAGTAGAAGTTGTGTAAATGTAAGATATTATTACTGTTACTGGTTTCGTTATTCGTTTCTGCTATGACTTAGCTTGAGGCCAGTGTATGAAGCTTTCTCCACTAAGAAACTTAGTGAATAAGAAAGATTTACAACAAGTATTCCAATCAGATTACCACTGTCTGAGATTGTGAATCTGTTTCTTTTCAATAAGCTGATTTTGTTTCTAAGTATTGCCTTAACAATATAAGTATTTTCCTTTTCACATCTAATCTTCATTTATTTAATGGCAAAGTCTTATATGTATATAAACCTTGACTATTTCTTCCATGTTTCAAAACGAAGTGTCTTAGAAGAGAAACTAACTTTCTTTAAGAATTTTCTCTTAAAAGCTGACATCAGAAAAATACATTTTTGTGTTGATTTTTATATAGGCAAACAGGATTATAGTTTTAGTCATCAAAATAATATTGTTGAACCTGATGGCATGTGTACTTTCTGATCAAACTAGATATTATCTTTTAATATTTATCTTGAGTAGATACGGGTGAATTGGTTCTCTGAAAAATCTTGCAGCCTTCAAGTAAGAGTTATTTCCTCCACAGAGTCTAATCTAAGGTAGATGACATTTACACAAAGAAAATGAAGCTCTTTCATCACTTCAGAATGAACTGACGTGATGTATCACTGCAAATATATTTTTTTAAAACCCCCATACACAGATGGTTAAGAAAATGCAATTTAGTGGTCAGGACTTGATTATTTAGATGAGTGAGAAGTGAGTTACAAATCAGTTCGTTAACTCCAATACTGTAAAAATCCACAGTTATCCTTTCTGACTTTTACCTGATGAGGTAAATATGACCTAATGCTCTGGAGGTTTGCTCCATACGTGTGACGACTGTGACATTGCCATGGATCCGAGCAAAATATTGTTTCTTTGGTACAGCTCATGTTATTACCATTATGCAACCTTCATTTTCATATAGTTTAAATCAGAGAACCATCGGAGTTTAGTCAAGTTACAGTAAAACAATCCAATAGGTTGTTTACTTTGGTATTAAACATTCTTGTCAGGGGAGATATGTTCTTTTTTTATTTGGATATAAGAAATAGCTTTTGAAGTATCAGGAAAACAAACATTCACATAATGTTTTCTGCAGCGCTAATGCCAAAGTGATCAAAATTCCTTATGACATGTAAGTTGGGAACATGTAATGTTTTCTTTCTTTTTTGTCTTCAGTGATACAAGGTGGTCTCTTTTTTTCTTTTGTTCAATAATCAAATTTGCAGAGCCGGAAACTATTACCCTTTCATACTCGAGTTGATAGTTACTGACCTTTTTACACAAAGAGTGAAAAAAAGAAAGAAAAAAAAATCAATCCAAACCCACAAAACAGTGTTTTTATTTTGAAGAAAAACAAACTTTTTCTTTTTCTTGAAAGGGACAGGAAAAAAAAAGAAAGAAAAGAAAGAAAGAAACCACAGCAAACAAATGTTTTGTGATTCACAATTGCATGCTATTCATAGTGATGGTGGTTATTATCCAATTATATGTGGTTTCTCCTGTATCATCTTGTCTGTGTATTTTATGGGTGTCATTTTGTTTATTTTTGCTTTGGTTATTTTAGAATTAGTACAACATATAGTAGGCCTGAATGCATCAATTTCAGGTCCAATCTTGTAAATCTCCACACCCATTTTGCATAAAAGCTTCCACAGATCAGATGAAATCATGTGTTGACAACTTGCATGTGTATGGTTACTTAAAGCAAATTCTAATTTTCCCCTTTCCTTATTTTCTTCCAGTTGTTTCATTTCTATTAACTTATTTACATAATCTAAAAATCTTTGGATCCTCATCATGTGTCAGAGGTGGTGCTTTCACATTATCTCATTTCATTCTTATGTTGATTCTGTGGTAGCTATGTATTTATTCCCATTTTCAGTTTAGAAAGCCAAGGTTCTAAACATGTGGACTTATCCAAGGATTACTTAGCTAGTAAGTATGATTCTATGATCTGATCATTTTCTACAAAATGTATTTGTTTATCAATTGAGGTGGCTGTATTTGTGCATTTATCTGATGGGAATAAAATGGTTTAGTAAACTAATTACAATGTTTGTTTACTAAATGACTGTGATGGAAAACTCTTGGTGAAATAATTTGCTGCCTTAGAGTAAGAACCTAAATTTCTTTGTTTGTTTGTTTGTTTGTTTTACTTTATTTTACTTTACAGTACAGTATTGGTTTTGGCATACATTGACATGAATCTGTCACGGGTGTACATAATTCCCAAACATGAACCCCCCTCCCACCTCCCACCAGATGTGTATAAGAGACAGCTACTACACAATTGAAAGCAGAATAGATTCGGGCTAAGCATGTTGAGGCGAGGGTATGTAGAAAGATATTGGTGTTTTCAGCCCTGCCAGAGAAGGAGATCACAACATTTTCTTTTAGAACCCAGAAAAGACAACACCTAGAATAAAACCAACTCTAGGTCTGTCGTAACAAAGCCAATCCACACCCCTAAACGGAGCTCCAGGGGAGACAAAGCCTGTAGGACCCTGGTCTCATTAGCTTGGGTAACATTACATCCCAGGCTTATCTGGTTAGTTTAACAAGGACAACCTTGGTAGAAAAATATGGCTGGATATTCTAACTAAATCACCTATTGTAACTGAGGTTGAAAGAGAAAGTCGAAGTGTACATTCTATGGCTACTGCAGTGGAGGATATTATGTTAGCTTACTCCCAAATCATTCATTCATTTATATTTTTGTTCATTAAATAATTCTGAAGAGCTAGTATTGAGCTGGGGTACAAAGACTTTAAAAAGGTAATTCTAATTCTCGTGATGCATATAGTTAGCGGGAGAGTTAATGTTTATCTATGAAACTATTCCAGGTGATAAGGACTTTGACATTTTGTAATTTCTTTATATGTCTAAACAATATTTTCAGAGTCATATTTTTTCTTGGTGTTACAGATAAAATAATGCAATTTTTCCCACCCATACTTTTAACAGTTTTACTGAAACAACGATTTAACGAAGGACAGAAAATCTGTTCTACTGTTCAAGATATATGATTTATTATTTTGGTAATATTTTATCCTAAGATAAATATGTGAGTTAGTTTCCAAACTATCCTTATTAGATTTTTAATTCTGCATTATTATATATTTCATTTACATTTGAGATTCACTTGGAGCCTAATTATAACATTTTATTAGAAGATAAAAGTTAAGACAATTTATGTTATTATTGTTTTTTGATGTTAGAGATTTTTTTAACAAGATTTTTTCCATAGTGATTCAATGTAAAGATTCGTCTTGAATTCTATACAAGGGTGATAATTTCCTTAAGTATGAAAGTAAATCCAAATAAGTGATTCTCATTGATGTCGTGTTTCTGTGACATGTACCCACAGACTGCATGATAGGAAAGCCCAAATTTAATAATTGCTAGAGTTCTGCTATATATAAAATATATTGGGGGCTGTGGTCCATGTAGAAGCAACAAACAAGCTCCATTCTCTCTGATATCTCATTACAGGACATATATAGAACAGACACATATTTATGTTCTAAGAAGGATTGGGAACTACCTCTTCAGCAACAGTGTCACTTTTGTTAATTTTGTATCTTTCAGACAGACTCAGTTTAATCTTACAATCATTTGTCTTAATGTGCCTTATCTAGGTGTTCATCTATAAGTCAACTTTTGCAGGGAAGCAGAGTGTAAAACATATACATATATATGTATTGTATATGTATATATATACATATACATTATATACATATTCATGTATACACATTAAACTTTTTATTTTGTATTGGAGTATAGCTGATTAGCAATGTTGTCACTTTCAGGTCAACAGCAAAGGGACTCAGCCATACATTCAGCCATACATACACATGTATCCATTCTCCCCCAGACTCCCTCCCATATTCATATATGTTTTAAAATATGTAATCTGCTGAAAAATAATCTAAATGAAGTCTCTCTGAATGAGGCCTCTGTGAATTCTTTCCCATTATTATTCTTTTTCTTTCTGCCACATTCTTAATGTTGGTTGGAAGGATAATTTAGACTAAAATGCCAACAAGAAAGATTATTATTATTTTTAAAAGTTCAGCAGTTGGTTTGTGCCTACTTCTGCCTCAGTATACAGTGGGACTGCTCACCACAAATGGCCATGGTAATGGAAACAACAAGATGTCCTGAGGTCCCACCACTTGGTGTGAAAAATTCAAAGGGAATGTAAATCATCTAAATGATGAATCCCAATCGTTTTTTACAGCTTTCATACTTATGAAAAGACTGGATTTGTAGCATGTAAGAGAGGGAGATGATTTCATTTTGTTGAAATAATTCAAACATCTGCTCCTTACTTTGAATAGATTTTGATTTATGTGCCTGTACAAACCTGATATCTATAAAACTGACTAGCAATGTAATATTTTGAAATTTTATTCTCTCTTTGCTTTAGGGAGCTCCAGAACCAGGAAGTGACTAATGATATTGCATGAGATAGATTAACTTAATTCTTTCATCATCAATTTCTGTTTGTGACTACATGGTAACAACCATGAAAATAGAGACTCAGTATTCATTGCTTGGAGCAGCTCTACTTTCCTGTTGTACAGCAAGATGCGGCTATATTCCTTAACTTAAAGAATGCATACGTCGCCCACGAGCATCAGAATGAATCAGCAATATACCCTTATGCAACGAGCATCAGAATGAGTCAGCAGTATACCCTTATGCAATGAAAGCAAAAAGAAGAAAAGTTGTTTCCAGCTTCTGACTTAGTATGATGTGAATGATGGACTCCCCAGCCAAGCAAACTGACGCTTTAAACTCAATGTCACCTTAATAAATATCTGTATAATATTGGAAGAACATGTTTTGCCACCATCAGGTCTGTTTCATCTTGACAATTTAAGTCTTAAAGGAGAAACTCTTAATTTTTTATTTTTTCCTGATATCCTTTATACTCATTCCCATAGAAAAGGATAATGTTTATTTCCCCTCATGTTGATGAGTCCAATAACCAGTGTTGAATATGTGCAGAATTTCATTCCCATTTTAGATCTATTTCTCATATTATTTTCCAAATCTGGTGTTTTGTAACAGCTAAAAGAAACAGTGCTTGCAAGTTATAGTGATTTTTTTTTTTAATCGAAGTTCCACCATTTCTCCCATTCTTTC
>SJYX01009351.1:87870-110078 GCA_006410675.1 Oreotragus oreotragus | reverse complement strand
TCCAGGCAAGAACACTGAGCCCCCTGAAATTAATTGATATAGTTTGTGACAATCTAACCGTTCTTTGGGTATTAGGCATAAACTCTGTACATGGTTAAAACACATTCTGGGAGAAAAAATAACAGTAGATTTTTGCAGTGTAAAATTCTGGGGGTGAATCAAAGACATACAAATGATTACTTTTTTCAGGTGACTCAAATCTTCCTGGTCACCTGCTTAAAATACAAACTAGATATAGAAGATCATAAAAACAATTAGGAACAGCCTTTATAGTTATGCACAAATGTAATGCAAAGAATGTCATCCATCCTCACCCAGGGGCAGGCATGGAATCAGATAAACGCTGGAGGAATTGCTCCCCTGCCTCTCTGCTCCCTCACCTTCCTCCCATGAAGTTTTCAAATGACGAAAAGGAAACAAGGATTTTGGTAAAATGGCCAAGGAGAATCAAAGTTGATAATTATTTCTTTCTCATTACAGCTAGGTTTTAAGAAATTATGCTAATAAAAATATTATGGGGTCTAACTATAATGATGTTTTTTTCATTGTACTATATGTTTTGAGAAAATAGAGTTTTTAGCAAAAAATGTTTACCAGTTTTTTCTTACTCATCTAAATGGCACTGAAAAATGCTTCTTTAAAAGCATAGAAAGTTGTAGTGAAAAGAAGTTCTTGTTTGATTTACCTGTAAGAAGATATTAAAAACTAAGACTTGGAGTTTGCTTAAATTCTTCAGTGGACAGCTACATGTTAAGAGACGTTAGGCCAAGGTTGTTTATATTAGAGAATTGCTAATCTGTGGACTGCAAGGAGATCCAGCCAGTCCATTCTGAAGGAGATCAGCCCTGGGATTTCTTTGGAAGGAATGATGCTAAAGCTGAAACTCCAGTACTTTGGCCACCTCATGCGAAGAGTTGACTCATTGGAAAAGACTCTGATGCTGGGAGGGATTGGGGGCAGGAGGAGAAGGGGACGACAGAGGATGAGATGGCTGGATGGCATCACTGACTTGATGGACGTGAGTCTGAGTGTACTGCTGGAGTTGGTGATGGACAGGGAGGCCTGGCGTGCTGCGATTCATGGGGTCGCAAAGAGTCGGACACAAGTGAGCGACTGAATTGAACTGAACTGAATCTGTTTATGACACATAATGGTTTTGAAATTTCTGAAATATGTTTTTCTCCTCCTTAGGGAGAAATCTACAAAAGGGACAAGACTTTAAGTTATAAGACATATCATTTGCTTTCTCCAATAATTGAAATTTAAGTATTGATTTTTCTGAGCATTGTATATAGATACAGAGAATGGATAAACAACAAGGTCTAACTGTATAGCACAAGGAATTATATTTAATATCCTGTGATAAACCATCATGGAAAAGAACATGAAAAAGAATATGTATGTATGTAAAGCTAAATCACTTTCCCGTAGGATAGAAATTAACACAACTTGCAAATCAACTATACTTGGATAAAAGAAATTTAAAAAAAAGTCTTTTCTGGGATTTTATCAGAATCTCATCTACCACAGAACCTGGTGTTTGGTAAGAACATATGTGAATGTGAGAAAATTAAAACACCGTCTTAATTTAGGCCTAGAGGTTTAGGGAAGAAAAACAGTATTTTCCAGACTGTACTGATAGGTAGAGGGCAATATGTGGGAGCTTCTGGAAAAGTCTGGGTAGAAGGGGGAGGAGTGAATAGGAGCTACTTGTGGGGTCAGGATTGAAGATGACAGCTTTAGTAACACTTTTTCCTCATCAAATTTTTCTCACCTATTCCTCCTACCCAGACTTTCACCAGACTGATTTATGTGTCCCCCTCTTTGCTCCTCTGTCTTACACTGTGCTCTCTATCACTATCCTCAGCTTCTGTCCTTTAGTTAAGGATCCTGGTAGGGCAAAGATAACCTCCTGGAGTAGTGAGGTCACTCTTCCAGAACATTTCATGACACTATTTCTCAACCATCACTGCTCAGTGGCTAAAGTGATTGATACATCTAAGAATAAGTCAGTCATTCTGCACCTCAGGTATCAGAGAGATTGTGACTAGCCATAAGTGTTTCAGCACAGACCAAGTACTCCAAGGGCTTACTGATTTCCTTTGGATGGTGTGNTGACACTATTTCTCAACCATCACTGCTCAGTGGCTAAAGTGATTGATACATCTAAGAATAAGTCAGTCATTCTGCACCTCAGGTATCAGAGAGATTGTGACTAGCCATAAGTGTTTCAGCACAGACCAAGTACTCCAAGGGCTTACTGATTTCCTTTGGAGGGTGTGAAATATTTTTTTAAAAAATTCATCTTTTTTTTTTTTTTTGCTTTACAATGTTGTGTTTATTTCTGCTGTATAGCAAAGTGAATCAGCTATGCCTATACGTATTCATCTTTAAAGTGGTGTAAGATGGACAAATGGAACTTTAGGGAGCCCTGTGTGAGAATGTGATGTTTCAAATTGCCATTTAGGGGTTTACTTTGGTAATATGGTCTATTGATGGAAGGAAAGTCTGATTCTTGAGAATCTTTGGAAGCTCACAGGCATTTTGATTTTTCTTCTTCTGTTTTATATATACATACATACATATATATATATATACCATTTATATATAAGTATTTTATATATAAATTTTAAATATATATATACATATTTAAATGTACATTTATATTTACAATCACTCTCTACTCCCTCCTTCTCATTTCTTACTCCCCAGAGTCAAGACTGGTTTTAGACTGTTTAGTTTTCAGGAGGAGTTTTCTACCACAGCTGNTACATACATACATATATATATATACCATTTATATATAAGTATTTTATATATAAATTTTAAATATATATATACATATTTAAATGTACATTTATATTTACAATCACTCTCTACTCCCTCCTTCTCATTTCTTACTCCCCAGAGTCAAGACTGGTTTTAAACTGTTTAGTTTTCAGGAGGAGTTTTCTACCACAGCTGGACCCTCATTCTTCAGGAGAGATGTGTGCAGTGGTGATGAGGGTGGGAAAGAAGTTGCCCCAGCATCAAGATATTATCCCTAATGTAGGAAATAAAGAATTCTTGAATTATTGTTGTCTCTACACCTTTTGGGGGTTTCTCGGGGGCCCAGTGGTAAAGAATTCACCTGTCAGTGCAGGTGAGGCAAGAGATGCAGGTTTGATCCCTGGGTCGGGAAGATCTCTTGAAGGAGGCTATGGCTACCCATTCTTGTATTGTCTGGAGAATCTCATGGACAGAGGAGCCTGGCAGGCTACAGTCTGTGGGGTCTCAAAGAGTCAGGTATGACTGAGCAGCTGAGCCCTACAGCTTGTTAGCAGATTTGTTATCTCCACTTCATATATATTTTGTTCTTGTTGACATTTATTTTGGAACTCTTTGCAGTTCTGTACTGTATCTATCAAGGTTTTCAGATGAGATGTGTTTTATTTCTCATACTCTCGTATGCATGTAACCAGCTCACTGAACCTGTGCAATGGTGACCCAGGAGACAGGCTCAGCAGAAGGATGCTGAATTGGGAATAGCAAGTGTCAGATAACAGCCTCCCCATCAAGTCACCATCCTCCAAACTAGGTTATACTAAGAAGACTTTTATTTCTTTACAATAAAAAGTCTTTATGGAAAGAATATCATTAAAATATGATGCTGCTTGAATGCAGAGTGCTTATGGTGTATGTAGGTGACCATTTTAATTGAATATGGTCAGGAATACAGTACTAGCAATATTTTGTCTAGAATATGCGAGATAACAACTATTCAGTTATGCCCACTTCTGTGGCTCTCATCATGTGACCATCTCCTAGGTCCAGACTGCTTTACAAGATGATTCTAATGATGACAATAGGAACAATAATAATGGCAACTATTCATTAAAATGTTCACTGTATTATACACTATGCTAAAATATTTACATATCTGTGTCATTTTGTCCTTCCAATACTTGATAATTGCTATTACTATCTCCATTTTGCAGAAGGGGGAAAGGAGGCATGGTAAGATTAAGGAGCTTGGCCATGATCAAGCATCTAGTGAGAAGCAGAGCTGGGCATTGAGCCCTGATTCTGGAACATGTCCTTATACGATCCTGTGCCCCAAGGTGACCCTATGCTAGGGCCTCTACCTCTTGTTCTACTTGCCGCAGTGCTGTGTTTACTTTACTCTGTAAGGGAGCTTACTCCTGTATTGTTCATAACAGACATCCTGGAAACTCCTGCACAGGATACCCCCATGGCTACAAGTAGCAAATTTTCATCTGAAAGGAAGAAAGTGCTGACCTAAAATAAGTAGACTTGCAGTTATTTTTCCAGCACAAATGGGTTAATTCAATTACAAAGAATTGTAATTCTTGGTCTGTAATCATGGCAGGCCTCATGCAAGTCCCATCAGGGAGAGGACAAGCCTTTTGAAAAATGGAAAAGGAAGTTTGGAGGGCTGTAGTAAACAAAGTATCTATTGGAGGAGCTGAGTGTTCAATTGGCTTTTCATTGTCTGAGTCCTGACAGTCTGAACACTTGCTGGGAAAGAGGAGAAAACCTTTCTTCTTCCTGTTGGGCTATGCTTTCTAGTGGAGTATATGCCTTTTGTGGTCACCTGATTCTAATTGAAGTTTCTGTTTTATTGATTTTTTACAAAGATTAAATGTGCATTAATTAGTTCAGTTCAGTTCAGTCACTCAGTCATGTCCGACTTCTTGCAACCCCATGAATTGCAGCAGGCCAGGCCTCCCTGTCCATCACCAACTCCCGGAGTTCACCCAGACTCATGTGCATTGAGTCCATGATGCCATTCAGCCATCTCATCCTATGTCATCCTCTTCTCCTCCTGCCCCCAGTCCCTCCCAGCATCAGGGTCTTTTCTAGTGAGTCAACACTTCTCAAGAGGTGGCCAAAGTATTGGAGTTTCAGCTTCAGCTTCAGTCCTTCCAATGAACACCCAGGACTGATCTCCTTTAGCATGGACAGGTTGGATCTCCTTGCAGTCCAAGGGACTCTCTCTCAAGAGTCTTCTCCAACACCACAGTTCAAAAGCTTCAGTTCTTCGGTGCTCAGCTTTATTCATAGTCCAACTCTCACATCCATATATGACCAATGGAAAAACCATAGCCTTGACTAGACAGACCTTTGTTGGAAAAGTAATGTCTCTGCTTTTCAATATGTTACCTAGGTTGGTCATAACTTTCCTTCCAAGGAGTAAGCATCTTTTAATTTCATGGCTGCAATCACCATCTGCAGTGATTTCAGAGCCCCCAAAATAAAGTCTGACACTGTTTCCACCGTTTCCCCATCTATTTTCTATGAAGTGATGGGACCAGATGCCATGACCTTAGTTTTCTGAATGTTGAGTTTTAAGCCAACTCTTTCACTCTCCTGTTTCACTTTCATCAAGAGGCTTTTTAGTTCTTCTTCTCTTTCTGCCATAAGGGTGGTGTCATTTGCATATCTGAGGTTATTGATATTCTCCTGCCAGTCTTGATTGCAGCTTGTGCTTCTTCCAGCCCTGCGTTTCTCATGATGTACTCTGCATATAAGTTAAATAAGCAGGGTGACAATATACAGCCTTGACATACTCCTTTTCCTATTTGGAACCAGTCTGTTGTTCTATGTCCAGTTCTAACTGTTGCTTCCTGACCTGCATGTAGGTTTCTCAAGAGGCAAGTCAGGTGGTCTGGTGTTCCCATCTCTTTCAGAATTGTCCACAGTTTATTGTGATTCACACAGTCAAAGGCTTTGGCATAGTCAGTAAATGTGTATAAACATAAGTTTATTAAGTGAAAGTCTCTGTGTAAATTCTTTGTCTTTTTTCTTAAATTTTCAATATTTAAAATTTATTAGAGTTTTTATAAAAGTCTTAATCACAGATTTTTCTAAAAGAACCATGTATTTTCAACCAAATAAGTTCCCATCTCTTTCAGAATTGTCCACAGTTTATTGTGATTCACACAGTCAAAGGCTTTGGCATAGTCAGTAAATGTGTATAAACATAAGTTTATTAAGTGAAAGTCTCTGTGTAAATTCTTTGTCTTTTTTCTTAAATTTTCAATATTTAAAATTTATTAGAGTTTTTATAAAAGTCTTAATCACAGATTTTTCTAAAAGAACCATGTATTTTCAACCAAATAAAAAGTTAACCAAGCAACTTTACAATATTTTCTTTGGAAGTAAATACAGTTTAAACAGTGACCAGCAAAGAGTAGACAGGAACTGAGCTCTAATTTTAGCTATCTCCATTAGAACAGAATCATATTAATTATAAATTCATGTTAGCTGAAATATAGTTGTCAACCCAGAAAAAAACAAACCAACAAAAGAAAACAAGAAAAAAATTTGAGGGAAGGATGAAGATAAATCTTACTTATTATTTCTGTATCTCCAACTCCATCTTTATCACACGTCTATAAGTGGAATAATGGCTACCATTCTAATGTTGCCACCTCATTAATCTGATAACTCTTAAGAGAAGGGCATGTTTTCCTTTGGTTTTCATTTTGGCAGCTGTGACGTTGACATGCTAGGGAAAGGCTGAGTTTGTTTTTGAGAACAAAGTTACTAACTGTGGGAAGGTGCCCAGTGACCATAGCTGCAATCTGTAGAAATTCCACTGAAATTTGCTTGCAGGGAAATCTGATCTGATCTGAAGTTCTCTGATTACATCAGCAATGAGCATAAGCAATGTCATCTCAGAGGACATTTAAAAGGGGAGATAGAATCTCAAATCCCTCTACTCCTCAATCCCATTTGGGATCCTTTAGAATTAAAATGATGATAGTATTTTCTCAGAATCTCTTCTAAAACTTCCTGCTTCTGCTCTTTCATTTATCGAATTGCTTCTTACACTGCTCTTTTTCTCAAGATCAGTCTCTAAGATTGTTATTTTTATTTTGTTCTGTATTGAATCTGTCTCTTATACACATCTAAANACTCCTCAATCCCATTTGGGATCCTTTAGAATTAAAATGATGATAGTATTTTCTCAGAATCTCTTCTAAAACTTCCTGCTTCTGCTCTTTCATTTATCGAATTGCTTCTTACACTGCTCTTTTTCTCAAGATCAGTCTCTAAGATTGTTATTTTTATTTTGTTCTGTATTGAATTTGTTGATTTTTTCTATTAAGATTTAGATTATTTTAAGTTTATTATTTATTAATATTAACTTAAAATAAGTTCTTAATTTTACTTTCTTTGGGTTTATTTTATCACTATTTTAAAAATTCCTTGTGTTAGAGATTTAACCCTTTGATTTTTAACCTGTTTGATATAAGCATCTAAGGTTATAGATTTTCCTGTAGTATTATTTTAGCTGCATCTAAGGTGGCTCAGAGGTTAAAGCGTCTGCCTCCAATGCGGGAGACCCGGGTTCGATCCCTGGGTCGGGAAGATCCCCTGGAGAAGGAAATGGCAATCCACTCCAGTATTCTTGCCAGGAGAATCCCATGGACGGAGAAGCCTAGTAGGTTACAGTCCACGGGGTCACAACTAGTCGGACACGACTGAGCGACTTCATCATCATCATCAATGAGCTTTCACATTTATAATTTTTGATCATTTAGTTCTAAATGTTTTCTAATTTCCATCCCATTTTGTTCATATTGTCTAAAAAGCGAAGGTTGCTGTATCATTTTGCTGCTGCTGCTGCTAAGTCACTTGAGTCATGTCCGACTCTGTGTGACCCCATATACGGCAGCCCACCAGGCTCCCCCATCCCTGGGATTCTCCAGGCAAGAATACTGGAGTGGGTTGCCATTTCCTACTCCAATGCATGAAAGAGAAAAGTGAAAGTGAAGTCGCTCAGTCTGTCCGACTGTTAGCTACCCCATGGACTGCAGCCCACCAGGCTACTCCGTCCATTGGATTTTCCAGGCAAGAGTACTGGGGTGGGGTGCCATTTGTTGACTTACTGTTGCTCATTCATTTATTCAATATTATTATTGAACACCNGTGTGGCTTCTTATCTCGGTCTCATTGCCACATTAATACCTCTGCTGCTGCTGCTGCTAAGTCACTTCAGTCATGTCCGACTCTGTGTGACCCCATATACGGCAGCCCACCAGGCTCCCCCATCCCTGGGATTCTCCAGGCAAGAATACTGGAGTGGGTTGCCATTTCCTTCTCCAATGCATGAAAGAGAAAAGTGAAAGTGAAGTCGCTCAGTCTGTCCGACTGTTAGCGACCCCATGGACTGCAGCCCACCAGGCTACTCCGTCCATTGGATTTTCCAGGCAAGAGTACTGGGGTGGGGTGCCATTTGTTGACTTACTGTTGCTCATTCATTTATTCAATATTATTATTGAACACCAATTGTATAATGTTGTGTTACTCCCTCACAAGGTGCTGAATGTACATTGTTGAATAAAGAACACACAAACCCTAGCCTCATGGAATTTAAGATCTAGATTACTAAAAATGGAATGGCATTAAAATAATAAAATATTTCTTGTCAAAAATCTTAAGGCATAAGATATATGCCGTATATTTAGTATTTAATAGATAGAGGCAATTGTATTGGCTTCGACTTGACCTTTCCTACCTTAGTAACCCTTATTCCTATACCAGTGAATCAATGCAAGCATTCTGCCAGCAGTTAAGTACATCTCTTCTAATTATTTGTTCTAGAACTGGGGAAATAACTACAGGATGGGTCTCTTGTGAGATGGGTCTGAGCTAACTACCACTGATTTCCTGACCTCCATAGGCCCCTTAAGTTTAAGGAAACTCCCGAAGATAGTGAAGGACAAAGAAGCCTGGTGTGCTGCAGTCCATGGGGTCACAGAGAGTCGGACCTGACTTAGCGACTGAACAACAATAGACTCCTTGACGGTGGGCCGCAATGATGTTTTGGGTCTCCTGGAATTGTATCAGTTCAGAGCCAATGTCCAGAACTCTCAAAGGCACAGTTACCCTGGTAAGAGGCCATAGGTCCCTTTGGGGAAGGCTGGGAGAAAAGTGAACAGTATATATTTTTTGATAGTGTACCTGGGCCTTCCTTCTAGGAGTTCTGGGTCTATAAATTGGCTTAAGTCTGGGAAATGTTAATAACTGAGATAAATGATGACTCTTTTATGGTTCAGATTAGACTTTTGTTCATCTGACCTGGAAATTTTCTGTGTAGATAGATTGAGGAAGCACTTAGTAGGTTTCCTATCTATTTTACTTCTAGAAGCACCATGATCAGCTAGTGAAATGTCATAGATATGTACCATGTACCCTCTCTTGGTTGCTACTTTAACTCTTACTGTCCATTACATTATCACAGGAAGTTGAGTGTGCCAGTTGGCCCCTGCCACTCTGGGATCCAATTATTCCCATTGCATTTAGGTTTCCCAATTCAGTGACTTCAGTCTCTACTGAGGTTTGGTCTACAGATGAGAGTGATCATGGAGCTCTTCAAAGATGCTGGAACTGCTGCCACAAATTTCCTTCTCATAGTTGTGATAGTGGTATGTTTTCTAGATCCTCCCATTGGGTGAGAGTAAGCCTTATTAAAAACAAACCTGCTTTAACATTCCAATCTCTCTGAATCCCTGAATCCCTTCCTCTCCCTTAAGCCAAGGCAGAGGTAGCATTTCTAAATCACTCACTGTGGATCACCTTTTGGTCCCTGTTTTGGACAATGAAGCACATCACTACAACCCTTCCAACTCAGACTGTAACACTGATTGCAGAATCTAAGTCTTATTGAGTCCGTATCAATACCTTTGACTGGATCCAACGTTATGCTCCTTGAACAGCCTCAGTGTCCATTTCTGCATATGTCTCTCAGATTTCTGTCTAGATTAGAAAACCCATGCAGTTCTTCTGGGGTGTAGTATAACACACCTCCTCATGGGTCATACTTCATCATAACTTTAGGGGTCCACTGTAACTTGAATCTAGCTATAGGTCTACAAGCCTTTCCAGGTAGGGCTACTGGAAAAGAACTCACCTGCTAAATGCAGGAGATGAAAGAGACATGGGTTCAATCCCTGAGTTGGGAAGATCCCTTGGAAAAGAGCCTGGCAACCCACTTCAGTATTCTTGCCTGGAGAATCCCTTGGACANGGTCTACAAGCCTTTCCAGGTAGGACTACTGGAAAAGAACTCACCTGCTAAATGCAGGAGATGAAAGAGACATGGGTTCAATCCCTGAGTTGGGAAGATCCCTTGGAAAAGAGCCTGGCAACCCACTTCAGTATTCTTGCCTGGAGAATCCCTTGGACAGAGAAGCCTGGAGGTTTATAACCAAAGCATTGCAAGGAGTCTGATGTGAATGAAGCGACTTAGCAAACACACACTCATAAGTCTAGAAGCAAAGAAGAGTGGTGAGGGAGTTCTTAGGAGAATCAGGATTTTTAAAACTTATTTATTTTGGCTGTACTCTGGTTGTTGCTGCTCTCGTTTTCCTCCAGCTGTGGCAAGAGGGGGCTACTTTTAGCTGTGGTGCACAGGTAGCATTGTTGTGGCTTCTCTGACTGCAGAGCACAGACTCTAGGGCTTGCAGGCTTCCGTAGTTGTGCCACATGGGCTCAATAGTTGTGGCTTCCAGACTCTAGAGCACAGGCTTGATAGTTGTGGAACTGGAGCTTAGTTGCTCNTACAGCACTTTCACAGCATCATCTTCCAGGATTTGAAACAGCTCAACGGGAATTCCGTCACCTCCACTAGCTTTGTTCTTAGTGATGCTTTCTAAGGCCCACTTGACTTCACATTCCAAGACGTCTGGCTCTAGATTAGTGATCACATCCTCATGATTATCTGGGTCGTGAAGATCTTTTCTGTACAGTTCTTCTTTGTATTCTTGCCACCTCTTCTTAATATCTTCTGCTTCTGTTAGGGGCTCAGTGTCCCTCATTTCATCAGGGTATACCCAAATGTTCCCACTCCAACTTAACAGGTCCCATTCTTTCCCAATCCATATCCTTACTTTCACAGTAAACATCCTGTGAGAATGGGAGCACAACTTGTAATTCAGCCAGTCACAAGATAAGATTCTCTGTCTGATTTTCAACAATCCTTGCCCTGCGGCTACAGTAGATAAAACTCTTCTTAGGAGTAGTCATTTACAGATGTGAGAGCTGGGCCATAAAGAAGGATGAACCCCAAAGAATTGATGTGTTTGAAATATGGTGCTGGAGAGGACTCTTGAGAGTCCCCCTGGACAGAAAGGAGATCAAACCAGTCAATCCTAAAGGAAATCAACTCTGAATACTCATTGGAAGGACTGATGCTGAAACTGAAACTCCAATATTTTGGCCACCTAATGTGAAGAGCCGACTCATTGGAAAAGACCCTGATGCTGGGAAGATTGATGGCAGGAGGAGAAGGGGATGACAGAGGATAAGATGGTTGGATGGCATCACTGACTCAATGGGCATGAGTTTGAGCAAACTTTGGGAGATAATGAAGGATAGAGAAACCTGGCTTGCTGCAATCCATTGGATTGCAGAGAGTTGAACATGACTTAGTGACTTAACAACAAAAGGACACCAGTGGACACTTCAAGTCTTTGAGGGAGTACTTGAGCTGGGAATCCAAATCTCTGAGCTCATCCTTTATTTTCATCACTTTGTCCAATGTCATTGGTAGTAACCAGGCAATATTGTTCTATTTGTTAGCTTCCCTGGATTGTTTAAAATTGTCATCTACATAACCACCCAGCTCTTTGCTTCTTAGGAGGGGTTGATTAGGAGTATCCAATGGAAAATTTTGCATATCTCTATTGCCATTTCAGTCTACAAACTTCCAGTTCTTTCTATACCACTTGCTGTTGTTATTCAATAGCTAAGTCATGTCCAATTGTTTGAGTCTCCACAGACTACAGCCTGCCAGGCTCCTCTGTCCATGGGATTTCCCAGGCAAAAATACTGGAGTGGGTTGGTGGAGTGGGTTGCCATTTCCTTCTCTATGGGGTTCTTTCCAATCCAGGATTCAAATCTGTGTCTTTCACAGTGGCAGGTGGATTCTTCACCACCGAGCCACCAGGGAAGATTTTTTTTTTTTTAATCACTAGAAATATAGTAATTATCATCTTTAAGTCTAATCATATTAGAGAGTCAATTCCAGAAAGTAAACTTCTGTTACTAGAGAGCCACTCTTGATACAGAAATTTATGTTAGAATGGGTTCTCCAGAGATATAGAACCAAAAGGGTGTGTGTGTGTGTGCGTGTGTGTAGAGAAAGTGAGAGATAGACAGACAGACAGAGATTGATTACAAATTATTGGCTCAAATAGTTATGGAGGCAGGCCAGAACCCAGAGGAGCCAGTGGTATAATTCCAGGATGAATCTGAAGGTCTGAGAAGTAGGACCACAAAGGCTGTAAGTTCCAGTCTGACTCTGAGTCAAAAGACAGAGAAGACTGAGGTTCCATTAGAAAACTGTCAGATAGAGAAGAATTCTTTCTTATTTATAAAATGGTCAGCCTTTTTGGTCTATTCAGTCCTTCAACTGATTGGATGAGGGGCCCACCCGCATCAGAGAGAGCAATCTATTTTACTCAGTCTCCTGATTCAAATGCTCATCTCATCCAAAAACACCCTCATGACATACCCAGAAGGATGTTTGATCAAATATCTGGGCACCCTGTGACCCAGTCAAACTGACATTTAAAAATTAGCCATCACAGATGGTAAAATTGCCATTAGACCAAAAGATGAAAGCTGCCAGTGGAAGCTGGCATACTGAGAATATGAAAAATCCTGAATTCTTAGTAATCTGCAGCAGCCATGACAGCCTGGGAGCTTCCACGGAGACTCTTGCAAGAGAAAGCTAAACTTACAGCCTTTTTTGTTAATGTACTTTGCTCAAGCAGAGTTGATGTACATGGTCGTTCAGTGGTAAAGAATCCACCTATCAATGTAGAAGCCGCAGGAAATGCAGCTTCAATTCCTGTGTTGGGAAGATCCCTTGGAGGAGGAAATGGCAGCCCAGTCCAGTATTCTTGCTGGGATATTCCCATAGTCCATGAGATCACAGAGCCAGATGCAAGTGAATGACTGCGCATGCACACAATAGCTTTTCAAATTGTCTTAATTTCTTTTTTGCTATCACTTTTTAAGTAACATTACAATTATATATATTTTTTCCTTTTTGAATCTTAAATACATGGGCTTTGTTTAAAGTAATTCAGAGTGAAGAAAAGTATTAAACTCTTTGGGGAATGTTGCATTTTATTCCCTACATATATAACAGTATGAGAGCTGAAGATGTGGATTTAAAAGAGAGATTTGAGGGAAAAAAAGACCTATGTTTTCTTTATGGCCTTTAAGACAGTTTATAAGGGTATTTTGCCAAATATAAAACAGGATGTGATGCAGGGGCAAAATTCTGTTTGTAATTCCTAGATCTTTCTTTCTAAAACTGGTGAAAAGTTAGCTAAAGAAGCACCATATTCCTTTATCCACCCCTGGCTCTGCCTGGGAGTCGAAATATTTGTTCTGAGTAATTTTACTCCATAGTGTTAAGGCTTACCTGTGTGTTTACCTTTTGTTAGACATGTACCAATCTGACTTGTTTGAGTTTTATTGGCACTTACAGCCATGAGAAGATCACTGATTCATGGCAGCAGAATTTTAGATGATTCATTCAATGCATTAATCAAAATAATTAGTTCAACACTGATTACATTAGAGAATCAGTAACTAACTTATCTTTTCTTATTTAAAGGCACCTGGATTACTTGGTATCGAGACATTGTAACATCTATATTTATTGAAATATAATTTACATAAAATAGAATGCATACATCCTAGGTGTTCCAGTGACTTTTGACAATCATGTAAACTCATGCAACCTTTGTCTACATTATAGAGAATGGACTGGAAGGAAGCAAGACGAGAGATATGTCAAAGTCCTTTGCTTGAATCAGGGAGGTAGGGCTTATGAAAAGGGACTTAAATTAAGAGGTATTTCAGAGGTAATTGCAGGCAGCCACTTTAACCTCTGAGCTACCAGGGAAGCCTGGGTTGGGAAGATCCCCTGGAGAAGGAAATGGTAACCCACTCCAGTATTCTTGCCTGGAGAATCCCGTGGGCAGAGGAGCCTGGTGGGCTACAGTCCACGGGGTCACAAAGAGTCAGACATGACTGAGTGACTTCACTTCACTTCACTTCACTTCAGAGGTAATTATATCAGGCAAGTGAATGGGTACTAGTGGTGAGGAAGGAAAATAACTCAAAGATGTCACCAAGATTTCTTATTGAAGCCACTGGCCACATGGTAGTACTGTTTGCTGAGACTGTGAGTACTTAGAAGGCTGAAAATGAATGTGTGTGTGTGAGTTTATGTGTGTGCACGTGTATATGTGTGCATGTGTGGTGGAAAGAAGTAGAGATGGGAATGCTGACAATTTTTGACATATAGATTTTTTTTTTGGTGTTTGCAGGACTTTCAAATGGTGATGTCCACAAGACACACATCTGGAGCTCAAGGGAGAAAATACTCGAATGAAGATATAAATGTGCAAATAAGTGATTATTCAAAGATAGCAGTGGATAAAATTGCCTAAGAAGAGATGTGCAGCTTTTGAAGATAATTAGAATATTGTCTCCCAAAGTGGGTTCCATGGTAGACTAGTTCTACTAGACACTTTGACTAAAATTACTTTGTGGTCAAATAAGTTTAGAAAATGCACCACATAGTACCCTTCTCTTGAAAATGTATGAGATACGCTATTGGATTAAAGACCAGGAAGTCCAACAGTATCAAAATACATTGGATGAGATGGTTGGATGACATCACTCGATGGACATGAGTTTCAGGAAGCTCCAGGAGTTGGTGATGGACAGGGAGGCCTGGCATGCTGCAGTCCATGGAGTCACAAAGAGTCAGACACAACTGAGTGACTGAACCAAACAGACTTTCACAATGCAGTGTTTCCCAAACACCTCCAACTGTCATACAACAGGAGAAGGAAACCAAATCCTACCAGTCGTCTCCCTTGTGGTTTCACCTTGTGGATGACCCTGACCCTACCGACTTGGCTCTAGCAAGTGGAGTTCACTTTCCAACAACAGTAGAATGCATATGTCTTTATGCCCAGAGTTGCAATACAATCAAGTATTTTTGTGCGTTTCTGTGTGCTAAATACTTAACATCATATTTAAAGCAAATTCTGGATGTCATGGTTGACATATCTATGCACTTTATTTTCTAGACTCAGTTTAAAAGTTGATGTTGATGTTATTGTTTAAATACAAAGATAACTCTGATTTTGCTTTTGCTTTGTTATGTAATACTTTACAGTGGAATATGTTAAATCACTTAAAGATTTTTTGAAAATAGTTAATCTTTTTTATTTCCTTTTTATAATATATTTATAACTTTGAAAGGGAGGGCTATAGCAGCCCAGTGATTGCCAAATCTTTCCAGTGTGCTAATAAAATCACATTGTGAAGATCAGAGCCTGTTCAATTAAACAGGATTATTTTATAGTTGAACAGGTAAATAGGCATCTAGGTATGGTATTTTAAAATTAAATTAACTGGACTACTCTTATCCACTTCATGGGTTTATTGAGTACTCCTAAATTGCTGACCTTCAAGGTCATTAAGATTTCTCAGCTAACAATTGGATGTATATTCCAAAATTCCTTACGGGGCTATTCTACCTGGATAGCCACAGGATAAATCAAGCCTGATTTATCCAAAGTAGAGTTTGTTATTTATCTTCACTGAAAGGAGATATATGTAAACTTCAATCATTTCTATCAAAGCTACTTTCCCCCTTGATTTCTTTCCTGCTTCATGTCATTCATTGATTTATTCATTCAGCAAATGCTATATATTTGTATGAAGAGTCAGTCGTTATTTTACTTCCCAGAGCAGAGCAATGAAAGAAACAGACCAGGACATTTTCTCTAAAGAACTCATATTTGGATAATATTGGTGTCAGAAATGCAGCCAAGTATCAGGCAACCTTAACACTTTTCACTCTCGTTTCAAATAGTTTGGTCAGCGATTCAGTTGTTCTGAAATGCTTTTGCATCTCTCGACTCCACCCCACCAAATAAAGACAGCTTGTCTTAAGTCAGATCATCATCTTTAACCTGGGCTATTGCAATCTAGTTCCTCTACCTTTGTTCTCTCCTTTCAGTCTCTCTTGCCTCCACCTTTCTGCTGGAATTAACTTTCTTAAACAGAGATCTGATCAAACACTTCTGCTTTAGAATCTTAAATGACTGGCTAGGGAAACACCTAATCTTTAAATAGATTAGAAATCCTAATCTGATTTCATGTGCATTCTTAATCTCATTTCCCACTTAAAAATTTTTTTTATNTGTATATGTGTGCATGTGTGGTGGAAAGAAGTAGAGATGGGAATGCTGACAATTTTTGACATATAGATTTTTTTTTTGGTGTTTGCAGGACTTTCAAATGGTGATGTCCACAAGACACACATCTGGAGCTCAAGGGAGAAAATACTCGAATGAAGATATAAATGTGCAAATAAGTGATTATTCAAAGATAGCAGTGGATAAAATTGCCTAAGAAGAGATGTGCAGCTTTTGAAGATAATTAGAATACTGTCTCCCAAAGTGGGTTCCATGGTAGACTAGTTCTACTAGACACTTTGACTAAAATTACTTTGTGGTCAAATAAGTTTAGAAAATGCACCACATAGTACCCTTCTCTTGAAAATGTATGAGATACGCTATTGGATTAAAGACCAGGAAGTCCAACAGTATCAAAATACATTGGATGAGATGGTTGGATGACATCACTCGATGGACATGAGTTTCAGGAAGCTCCAGGAGTTGGTGATGGACAGGGAGGCCTGGCATGCTGCAGTCCATGGAGTCACAAAGAGTCAGACACAACTGAGTGACTGAACCAAACAGACTTTCACAATGCAGTGTTTCCCAAACACCTCCAACTGTCATACAACAGGAGAAGGAAACCAAATCCTACCAGTCGTCTCCCTTGTGGTTTCACCTTGTGGATGACCCTGACCCTACCGACTTGGCTCTAGCAAGTGGAGTTCACTTTCCAACAACAGTAGAATGCATATGTCTTTATGCCCAGAGTTGCAATACAATCAAGTATTTTTGTGCGTTTCTGTGTGCTAAATACTTAACATCATATTTAAAGCAAATTCTGGATGTCATGGTTGACATATCTATGCACTTTATTTTCTAGACTCAGTTTAAAAGTTGATGTTGGTGTTATTGTTTAAATACAAAGATAACTCTGATTTTGCTTTTGCTTTGTTATGTAATACTTTACAGTGGAATATGTTAAATCACTTAAAGATTTTTTGAAAATAGTTAATCTTTTTTATTTCCTTTTTATAATATATTTATAACTTTGAAAGGGAGGGCTATAGCAGCCCAGTGATTGCCAAATCTTTCCAGTGTGCTAATAAAATCACATTGTGAAGATCAGAGCCTGTTCAATTAAACAGGATTATTTTATAGTTGAACAGGTAAATAGGCATCTAGGTATGGTATTTTAAAATTAAATTAACTGGACTACTCTTATCCACTTCATGGGTTTATTGAGTACTCCTAAATTGCTGACCTTCAAGGTCATTAAGATTTCTCAGCTAACAATTGGATGTATATTCCAAAATTCCTTACGGGGCTATTCTACCTGGATAGCCACAGGATAAATCAAGCCTGATTTATCCAAAGTAGAGTTTGTTATTTATCTTCACTGAAAGGAGATATATGTAAACTTCAATCATTTCTATCAAAGCTACTTTCCCCCTTGATTTCTTTCCTGCTTCATGTCATTCATTGATTTATTCATTCAGCAAATGCTATATATTTGTATGAAGAGTCAGTCGTTATTTTACTTCCCAGAGCAGAGCAATGAAAGAAACAGACCAGGACATTTTCTCTAAAGAACTCATATTTGGATAATATTGGTGTCAGAAATGCAGCCAAGTATCAGGCAACCTTAACACTTTTCACTCTCGTTTCAAATAGTTTGGTCAGCGATTCAGTTGTTCTGAAATGCTTTTGCATCTCTCGACTCCACCCCACCAAATAAAGACAGCTTGTCTTAAGTCAGATCATCATCTTTAACCTGGGCTATTGCAATCTAGTTCCTCTACCTTTGTTCTCTCCTTTCAGTCTCTCTTGCCTCCACCTTTCTGCTGGAATTAACTTTCTTAAACAGAGATCTGATCAAACACTTCTGCTTTAGAATCTTAAATGACTGGCTAGGGAAACACCTAATCTTTAAATAGATTAGAAATCCTAATCTGATTTCATGTGCATTCTTAATCTCATTTCCCACTTAAAAATTTTTTTTATTTATTTTTAATTGAAGACTAATTGCTTTACAGTATTGTGTTGGTTTCTACCAGACATCAACATGATTCAGCCAAACATCAACATGAATCAGCCCTACTTTTGCATTATTGGGATACAATTGACATACAGCACTATGTAAATTTAAGATATACTGAACAATAACTTGACCTTTATACATCATGAAATAATTACCACAGTAAGTTGAATGAGTACCCATCATCTCACAAATAGACAAAATTAAAGAAATGAAAAAAAGATTTTTTTCTTTGTGATGAGAATTTTTAGGATTTAGTTTTTATATAAAGCAGTGTTAATCATATCAATCATGTTGTACAATACATCCCCATGCTTTGCATGCTATGGATGCATGTTAAGTCACTTCAGTTGTGTCTGACTCTGTGCGACCCTACAGACCACAGCCCACCATGCTTCTCTGTCCATGAAATTCTCCAGGTAAGAATACTAGAGTGAGTTGCCATGCCCTCCTCCAGGGGATCTTCCTGACTCCGGGATCGAACCCGAATCTCTTACGTCTCCTGCACTGACAGGAGGGTTCTTTACCACTAGCGCCACCAAGGAAACTTATTTATCTTATAGCTGAAATTTTGTACCTTTTGACCATCATCATCAAACTTGTCCTTCTCCCAAACCCCCACCTCTTGTAACCATATCTGATCTCCTTTACTTTTTAGTTTGTTTTTGAAGTATAATTGATCTACAATACTATGTTATTCCCTGGTATACAACATAGTGATTCAATATTTCCAAACATTTCAAAACGATCACTATAATAAGTCTAGCTTCCCTCTGTCGCCATGCAAAAAGATATCACATAAATATTGACTACATTCTCACATGATACATTTCTTACCCATGAAATCTGTAAGTGAAAATTATAACAACTCTTAATTTCTTACCTATTTCTCTCCTCCCCCAACTTGCCTTACTGCTGGCAACTGCCTGCTTGTTCTCTGTATCTATGATCTATTTTTCTTTACTTATGTTTATGCATTTGTTCTTTTAGATTCCACATGTAAGTGAAATTACATGGTATTTACCTTTCTTTGACTTGTTCTGCTTAGCATGATATCATCCATGTTGTCACAGATGGCAAGATTTCATTCTTTTTTATGACTAATATTCCTGTATGTGACATTTTCTTTATTCATTCATCTATTCATGAGCATTAGGTTGCTTTCACATTGTGGCTATTGTAAATAATGCTGTAATGAACATGGGGTTGCACACATCTTTTCAAATTAATATCTTCATTTTCTTTGCATATATCCCCAGGAGTGGAGTTGCTAGATCATATGGTAAGTTTATCTTTTTTATATTTTGAGGAACTTCCATATTGTGCCTCCACAGTGGCTGTGTTAATTTACATTTGCACAGATTTCATGTACTTTCTTAGTTTTCTCTCTCACTTCTCTCTACACCCCTCCCAGAATTTCTCTCAGATACAATATGACTTTGTTTTCTCTGTCTTTATATTATGCTCCCATTTTTTCCTCTAATTTTTTGCTTAGAATCTCTTTCATTACCTTCATTCTCATTAAACATGCTCATTAAATTCAGACTTCTACAGACAGAAGGAGTAACTTTTCCCACTTGCTGTCGTTCAGTCGCTAAGTCGTGTCCAACTCTTTGTGACCCCATGAACTGCAGCGTGCTAGGCTTCTCTGTCCTTCAGTATCTCCCAGAGTTTGCTCAAACTTCAGTCCATTGCATCAGTGATGACATCCAACCATCTCATCCTCTGCCACCCACTTCTCCTGCCCTCAATCTTTCCCAACATCAGGATCTTTTCCGATTAGTCAGCTCTTCACATCGAGTGGCCAAAGTATTGGAGCTTCAGCTTCAGTATCAGTCCTTCTAATGAATATTCAGAGTTGATTTCCTTTAGGATTGACTGGTTTGACCTCCTTGCTGTCCAACGGACTCTTTAGAGTCTTCTCCAGCACCACAGTTTGAAAGCATCAATCCTTTGACACTTAGCCTTCCTTACGGTCCCACTCTCACATCCATACTTGACTACTGGAAAAGCCATAGCTTTGAGTATATGGACCTCTGTTACAAAGTGATGTCTCTGCTTTTTAATACTCTGTCTAGGTATTTTTCCCACTGTTACAGCATGAATCATGTTAGAAAAATGAAATGCATATGTGCACCTCTCTCCCATGATAGATTGTGAGCTTCTCAAGAAGGAGTTAGCAAACTTTCTGTAGAGGGCTTTGAAAGCCAATCATCTCTGTGTCAACTACTCAATTCAGCCATCTTAGTGTGAAAGAATCTATAGATAAAAATCTAAAAAGTGAGTGTGGCTGTGATCCTGTAAGATTTTACGGACAGAAATTAGAATTTCATGTACTTTTCACATCACAGAATTTGTTTTCTTCTGATTATTTCCCCCAACTATAAAAAATGTGAAAACTCCCCTTAGCTCATGGACCATACAAAAGTAAGCTTGGAATGTGTGCCACAGTTTCCTAACCCTGTTCTAAATGGTAGTCTGTCTTATACTCATTTTCATACTCTGCTGTCAATGAACAAAATATCTGGCACTGAATTAAGGTTTGCTAAAACGAATCATATGGAGAGAAGTGGTTTTCACTTTATGTTATCTTCCATCAGAAACTACAGAAGTGTGATAGAGTAATATTTTTTAAATTACTGAAAATCTACTAGAAAATCAGTTCTAAATTTCAATCTTTGAAAAATCTTTCTGATATATTATTCCAATTTTCTGCCCTAGTAAGTACAGTTTAGTGCATATATTTAATGATTATCTTGCAGTGCCCCCAGGTCATGATTAAAGATAAGAATTCTCATTGTGCAGCCAAGCAAATGTAGATATAGAAAGTATGACTAACTGAACCCCGAATGTATTAACATGTGGACTGGGATTTACTCTAGAAATTGCCTTTTTTGATGCTGAGAATAAATCTGTGTCGTATACTTGTTTTCTAGCAATCTCCTTTTTCAATAAAGTGGGACAAAGGAAGAAAAACCAAAACAAAACTAATTACTGAAAGGTTCTTAATATTGAGTGCCAATTTTATGCTGCTTCCCGTAAAGGGAACTCTGAACATTGGTGTCATTGATTTCTTTTGTCTTGCTTCTTATTCCTTCACACAAGAGAGTTAAAACTGCAATATTGGTTAAAGAGAACACTGAAATGCAAGTCTGTAACACTGACCTAAGGGGGAAAACAAAGAGAGAGAGACTACAGGTCTCTATAGCATACATGCATGGTTTTACTTATGCAGTTGAAGTTTCCCTACCAAAATGGAAGCTTAGAGTAGTATACTAGAACAGTCTAGGAGTCCCTCCAAAGGGAAGAAATACAGACCTTTGTGAGTTTTTTCTCCTCTCAAAGTTCAGCTGAGCAGTTTCTTCTCTTCAGGTAGATTCTTCATCTTATTTTCCAGCCTGGTTCAGTAGGAAAGCACTCATTTGGATCGGAAAAAGGACTTGAGTCCCTGTTTCTTTCTATACATTCTTAAATATATGCTAATATTAATATTTATTTCATAAAATTGCAGTGACATTTAATATACTAAACATTGGATAGTCTCATACATGGAATGCTTGGTAGGTATGTGGTCCCTCTACTGGGCCATCTAACCATCTAATATACAACAATAAACATAATACTGATTTCTATTTCTCATTACTTTGTTGTCTATTAAGAATGGGAGATGGGAGGGAAGTTCTAGAGAGAGGGGACATATATATACCTATGCCTGATTCATGTTGATGTATGGCAGAAACCAACACAATATTGTAAAGCAATTATCCTCCAATTAAAAATAAATAAATTAAAATAAAATTAAAAAAAAAAAAAAACCAGAGAACAAGGATCTCAAGAGATGGTCTTGTTCAGCCATTGACTCTACTAGAAGAGATATCATCTCCAGTTTTACAAATACAAACTGCTTTACAACTACAGTTCAGTTCAGTTCAGTCACTCAGT
>SJYX01009351.1:74318-85005 GCA_006410675.1 Oreotragus oreotragus | reverse complement strand
GGTAGTTTGAGCATTCTTTGGCATTGCCTTTCTTTGGAATTGGAATGAAAACTGACCTTTTCCAGTCCTGTGGCCACTGCTGAGTTTTCCAAATTTGCTGGCATATTGAGTGCAGCACTTTCACAGCATCATCTTCCAGGATTTGAAACAGCTCAACGGGAATTCCATCACCTCCATTAGCTTTGTTCTTAGTGATGCTTTCTAAGGCCCACTTGACTTCACATTCCAAGATGTCTATGTACAATAATTATTTTCTCTTTCTGACTTACATCATCCAGTATAGAAGGATCTAGGTTCATCTGCCACACTATAACTGACTCAAATTTGTCCTTTTCATGACTGAGTAATATTTCATTGTATAAGTGTACCACCTCTTCTTTATCCATTCATCTGTCAGTGGACATTTAGATTGTGTACACATCCTGGCTATTGTGAATAGTGCTGTGACAAACACTGGGGTACATGTGTCTTTGTTATATCTAGTTCATTCTCTTGACAGAGTTCAGTTAGTCTTTATCCTGCTTCATTNGCTTTCTAAGGCCCACTTGACTTCACATTCCAAGATGTCTGGCTCTAGATTAGTGATCACATCCTCATGATTATCTGGGTCGTGAAGATCTTTTCTGTACAGTTCTTCTGTGTATTCTTGCCACCTCTTCTAAATATCTTCTGCTTCTGTTAGGTCCATACCATTTCTATCCTTTATCGAGCCCATCTTTGCATGAAATGTACAACTACAACCAAGATGTAAAAAAGAATGAATTAACTTGTCCAAGGTCAAGCATACCTTCTATTCTAGATTATCGGTAGTTAAGTGGCATCCTTGAGAGGGCTGTCATTGGGAGAGATTGATTTGGCTTATAAATCCTGAGAAGCTAAATGGAGTGAGAGGAAGTTTCAGGCAAAGGCCAGCCTGAGCTCTGCTATAGCCCTTCTCCACTTGAGACACAGAATGGGGAAACTGACATCAAGATGGCCACCCGGGGAGTGTGCTTTGAGAGGTATCAGGGAAGACCGTCTGGAAAAATGGATCTTTTATCTCAAGTGCCATTGTCTGAAATTTCATAAGAATTCAATCTTTTGGATTAAGCGGTACCCTAAACTTTTTTTCTATTCATTCAAAAACTGTCTATTGAGCATTAATCATGTACTAGTGAACTCCGAGAGATGGTGATGAACAGGGAGTCCTGGCGTGCTGCGATTCATGGGGTTGCAAAGAGTCGGACATGACTAAGCGACTGAACTGAACTGAACTGAACTGAATGCAGTATGAGGAAGTGGAACAAGAGAAAATAAAACTGTCAGCTATTAAGATGCTCACAGTCTAATGAGACAGAGAAAAATAATAACGCCAATAATAGCTAACATTTTCCATGTGCCAGACACTGCAAAATAATTTACAAGTATCAGTATAGGGCTTCCCAAGTGGTTCAATGGGTAAAGAATCCACCTGTAAAGAAGGAGATGCAGGAGATCTTGGTTCAATCCCTGGGTTGGGAAGATCCTCTGGAAGAGAGCAGAACAACCCGCTCCAGTATTGTTGCCTGGAGAATCCCATGGACAAAGGAGCTTGGTGGGCTACAGTCCATAGGGTCACAAAGAATCAGATGTGACTGAAGGGACTGAGCACGCACACACTCATTGTCTCACCTAGCTATCATCCTAAGAATTAGTAGCTATTTAAGATTGTATTTTCCATAGGAAAACAATTCTAAAGGGGTAGATGATATTTTGAGGAAACTGACCTAGGTTAAGGCCGTGGGAATAAAGATGGAGAGGAAAGGATAAAGACTCAATCAAGACAATTCCTTAACTAATCCCTTACTAGTTGCTATTTTGTAATATCATTTGCAAGTTTCTCCTTTTCTCACTAACTTTCTGATATTGAAATGTCCTAGGGCTCAGTCCTTATTTTTTACTTGTCTATTCTTACATTCTCTCTTAGTGAACTTAATTTAATCCTATAGCTATAAAAACCACCCATATGCTGACAATTCCAAAATTAATTTCCCTAGCCCAACCTCCTTCTCATGCTCCAAACCTATATATGCAACTGCCTGCAGGAAACCTACACTTGGATATCTAGTAGACACTTCAAACTTAACATGTTCAAAGCTGAGCTCAGCTTCCCCTAAGACCTGTGCGATCTACCCTGGTTGATAACTCTATCCCTCTAGTTATTCAGGACAAAAACCTTAGAGTCATTCTTATTCCCCATATATCAATCTGTCAAGAAATCTCATTGAAGAGTAACACCACCAGTTAATAAGATACATTATCACCATGTATTTTTGATATAATGCATAAAGAAACACATGTCTGTGATATTTTATTTTTTTGCAAAAAAGGAATCTAATCATGAGGGAATATCAGAGAAAGCTAAATTGTGGGACATTCTGCAAAATAACTGACCATTAGTCACTGAAAATGCCAAGGTCATGAAACACAAGGAAATACTGAGGAACTGTGTATCACAGATTAGAAGAAATTATGGAGACAGAACTACTAAATGCAGTGTGGGATTCTGGCAGAGAAAAAGGACATTGAGAGAAAACCAGAGAAAGTCTAATAAAGCTTGTAATTAGTTAATGATATTGTGTTATTGTCAACTTCCTGGTTTTAAACATGACACGGCAGTTAAATAAGTTGTAAATAAAATATCTGGGGGAGCTAAGTGACGGATAGGGCTTCCCTGGTGGCTCAGATGGTGAAGAATCTTCCTGCAATGCAGGAGATCCGGGTTCAATCCCTGGGTTGGGAAGATCCCCTGGAGAAAGAAATAACAAGCGACTCGGGTATTCTTGTCTGGAGAATTCCATGAACAGAGAAGTCCGGTGGGCTACAGTCCATGGGGTCACAAAGAGTCAGACATGACTGAACCGCCAACATAACACAAGTGATGGATATACAGAAACTATTTTTTTGCAGTGTTTCCATAAGTCTAAAATCATTTCAAAAGAAAAAGATGACCAACACTACAAAGAAAAATAAGTCTTATTGGACCTCCCTTCAGAATTTATGTACTGGTCACTTTTTATAATCACTGTTGAAATCATTTTGATTCAAGATATCATTATCTCTAACTTGGGTTATTGTAATAACTTTCTAATTGGTCTTCTTGCTTCTATCCTTGCTTCTACAAAACTGGTTTTCAATGCAATAGCCATAATAACTCTCATATGAGTTAAAAAAAAGAAAAAAGGAACTCTATAGTTTTTCCCCATCAGACTTTGGTTAAGACCAATGTTCCTATGTAGGAGCACAAAACCTTGTACTCTCTGGCCCTCGGTTCTCACTATGATCTCTGGTACCACACTCCCACCCCTTTGCTTGCTCCAGCCACACTGATCACGTTTCTGTTCCCTGAACAGACCAGAAACATTCCCACTGGAGAACTTATGCACTGGCTGTTCCTTCTGCAGGAAACACTCTTGCTCCAGATACCATTACAGCTATTCCCCCATACCTGAAAAGCATGTCTTAGTAAGGCTTGTCTGTCCTCTTCGTTAAAAATTTCAACCCCCACTGCCCACTGCTCATCCACACTGTCTTTCCCAATCTTCTTAGTTCTACTTAAAAGTTTTTTCCCATTGCATTTCTCATTCTCTAAGAGATTAAGTTACTCATTTATCATCATAATTGTCATTATCATTATTATTAATAGGCCAGTCTCCCAAAACTTGAATGTAAACTCTAGGAGGGCAGGGATCCTTTCCCATTTTGCTTGCTGATATATCCCAAGAGCCTAAAAACACTCCTGGCCTGGAGTAGACACTCCACAGATACTTGTTGATAAATTGAATAGAAGGTAGAACAGAGAGAAATTAAAAATCACTTTGGTGGTAAAAGAAAGGATAGGATGTGTTGAAATTCTATGGCTATTGGATATGTGAGGCTAGGTGGCTCAGTGGTCAAGAATCCACCTGCCGATGCAGGAGCCGCAGGAAACATGGGATTGATCCCTGAATATAGAATATTCCCAGGAGAAAAAAATGGCAACCCTCTCCAGTATTCTTGCCTGGCTAATCCCATGGACAGAGGAGCCTTGTGGGCTATAGCCCATGGCGTCATAAAGAGTCAGACAGCACTGAGTGACTGAGCACCCACAAGGACCTGGGAAGGAAGCCTGCTCCACTAGTCAATAAAGACAGACTGACAAGGGAAGCTATCTCTTGGCTATTGCTGCATAAATGTCCAACAAATTGTTTAATGTGTAGCTCTGCAACTCAGGGTAAAGATCTGGGGTGGAGAAAGAAATTTATACGTCCTCTTGTAATTGTAGGCATAAGAGGAACAAGAAAAGAAGGTCTCTCTCTCTTTTTTTTTAAGGTATATTTCTATCCATTTGTTTGTTGACTTTGGCTGTGCCGCACAGCATGCTGTATCTTGGTTCCCGAGGATTGAACCCATACCCCTGCACTGGTAGTGTGGACCACCAGGGAAGTCCCAGAAGGAAGGTCTCTTACAGTTTAGAATATTCTTGTTTATAATGTCCATGTCCACATAGGAGGAAGTCTGAGTGCCATGAAGCTCTGGAAGGCTGGAGGTGGGGATGAAGGAGGTCACAAATGAACGTGACTGGGTGACCGAGACACACCTTACTTACTTCACAATTTGGCGTAAAGCTAAACTGTTTATGGTTGAGGATGGGGAAGGATTAGAGAATGCACATGGCAGTTTCTTGTCATTCAGGTTAAGCAGAACCAAAATGTGATGGGGCAGAGCCCGTAATGTCCTACCCCAAATGAAGCAAATCAGACTAAACATACCTGCAAATTTTTCTATTATAGCTGCACTTGGGGCTGGATGAGAGACACAAGTTGGGTGTGGAGAGCTGTTCACAGCCTGGTTCTTAATTTTCTAAATTCTAATAGCCCAAGGAACACTCTGTGGTGTTTCTCTCAAGTCTCTCAGGCTATCACCTTGTCCTTTCTTCGGAGCATAGCTTTGTCATTAAAGCTTTCGCTTGGCAAGAATCCGATTCATCAAGGAAGACAGAACTCTGTGTTTGCACGCTTCAAGGCAGAGTGAAAGTCTACTTTGGCAAGCCTTACAAGGAAAGAGAGAAAAGAAAATAAGAGCCATAAATCATCTGGAGGCCAGAATGCAGGATTAAAGATACTTGATCCGTTTCAGAAAGGACTTCTGCTTGCATATGTTTACCTAATGGTTTGAGCTGGGCAAGGGACATCTCACGTTAGAGGCTGCCTTGGGGAAAGAGGAGACTCCATGGAGACTGGCTTAAGGCTTACACCCCCAACGTCCTTGTGAGTCCTTGTTCCTAGGCAGTGACCACTTTGAGAATTTCACATTGGTGTTTATGTGACAGTACAGCTTCAGCAATAATAAACACTTGTAACTCAAGCCTTGTTGGTCTGTGTTAAACAGAAGAGAATGGCAGGATTCCCAGCTTATAACTATGCTGCTCTCCTTCATATGATGAATTTAAGTAACTGAAGTGCAATCACAAAGTCTGGATGAGAATCAGATTTCAAGGGAGCCTATGCTTCATGAGCTTCACACGTGGCAGTGGTAAAGAACCTACCTGCCAGTGCAGGAGATTTAAGAGGGGTGGGTTCTACCCCTGGTGGGGAAAATCTCCTGGTGGAGGAAATGGCAACCCACTCCAGTATTCTTGCCAACGTGAATCTGAGCAAACTCCAGGAGATAGTGAAGGACAGGGGAGCCTGGTGTGCTGCAGTCTGTGGGGCTGCAAAGAGTCGGACACACAATAATAACAACAATAATGCAATGAAGATCCTGTGTGCCACAGCTGGGACCCAACATAACCAAAGAAACAGATAAATAAATATTAAGAAAAACAAGGTTAAAGGTTTAAAAGCCAACCAACCAAATAATATAGAAGCTTGGGACGGGTAGGGAAGACAGTCGGGTGGTTGTTTGAAAATAAGAGTCAGGGCCAGAGTGACAAGGTTGAAAACAATTAGCACTGATGTTGTGGTTGGAGACTATTGAGTTGAAGGGGACATTAGCTCATATTCCTCTTTCTCTGATTAAGAACTAATAGAGAAATTAAGATGTGAGTAAATGGAGAGCAATGTTCTGTTTCATTACTGGCAAGATTGGCCTGGTGAACATGGTGAATGTAGCTTAGATCCATTGCTTCAGTTGGGTTTCTTAAAACTCCTTCTGATTTGAAATGACTAAGGCCTACAGTTAAGCTTAGCATACGGAGGAGAGCAGGACTTTTGCTTCAACATCTTAACCTCTCCCTAATAAAGGCCTGTATAAAAATGTATAAGAAAGTGTCAAAGTTTATTGTCACTCAATTACATACAGCAATTCTCCTTCCATGGAAAGAAAATGTTCCATTCAGGTGGAGTTTCCAAAACTGTTTTCTTTTTTGGAATAGAAGTTATTTATCTAGAAACATTTGGATAAATGTTTCTAGATAAATAGAAACATTTTTAATAGAACTGAAATAATGGATATAAGAAAACTGGGAGAACAAGAATAAAAGAGGACTAAAATAGAGAAATAGAGAAATTAAGTAAATAAAATANGTTTCCAAAACTGTTTTCTTTTTTGGAATAGAAGTTATTTATCTAGAAACATTTGGATAAATGTTTCTAGATAAATAGAAACATTTTTAATAGAACTGAAATAATGGATATAAGAAAACTGGGAGAACAAGAATAAAAGAGGACTAAAATAGAGAAATAGAGAAATTAAGTAAATAAAATAAAAATAAAGACTTCTCTAAAACTACATGATTAAAAAAAAATGGTTAGACTAGCCTAAGAAACTACAAGAATGGTCAGAGGAATAGGTGAAATACCAGAAAAAAAACAGATGCTCAAGAAATCAAGGAAGGGACTTCCCTGGTAGTCCAGTGGTTAAAACTCTGTGTTTCTATTGCGGTAAGCATGAGTTGGATCCCTGGTTGGGGAACTAAGATCCTGCGTGCCATACACCATGTCCTACCTCCACTAAAAAAAGCAAGAGAAGGAAGAATTTGGGACATTAGATGGTTGGTCACTGGTAGAAAGTATGAGTAAGTTGAGTACTGAAATGGATTTTTTAAAAAATGAAGTATAGCTGATTTACAGTGTTGTGCTAATTTCTATTGTATAGTAAAGTGACTCAGCTATACACATAAATACATTGTTTTTTATATTCTTTTTCATTATGGTTTATCTCAGGATATTGAATATAGTTCCTTGTGCTATACAGTAGGACCTTGTTGTTTATTCATTCTTTATGTAATATTATAGCCTGCATCTACTAACCCATCCTTCCCCCACTCTCCCAGAATGAATTTTTTAAAGCAATTTATTGAGGTGAAATTCATATAACATAAAATTGTTTTACAGTGACTAATTCAGTGACATTTAGTATATTAACAAGGTTGTGTAACCATCACCTCCATCTAGTTCTAAAACATTTCCATTATTTCAAAGTAAAACCCTGTATGCATTAAGTGGCTTCTCCCTTTTCCCTTCCCCTAAGCCCTGGTAACCACCAATCTGTGTTCTATCTCTATAGATTTAACTATTCTGAGTATTTCATATAAATGGAAGCATACAACATGTGCTCTTTTATGTCAGGCATCTTTCATTTAGCATAATGGTTTCAAGGTTCATCAATATTAAAGCATTTATCAGTGCTTTGTTCCTTTTTATGGCTGAATAATATTAGATTCTCTCTATATATACATAGAGAGAATATAATACATAGATTTTTTATCCATCTATCCATTGATGGATATTTGGTCTGTTTCTACTATTGACTACTATGAATACTGTTGCTGTGATCATGCATGTGTATGTACCTTTTCAGTATCTGCTTTTAATTTTTTAGAGTATATATGTAGGAGTGGAAGAGTGGGGTTATATGATAATTCTATGCTTAATTTTTGAGGAACTATCAAACTGCTTTCTGAAAACTTATTTCAGATTTAGCAATTTGATATTAATTGTTGATCCTAGCTAGAAGAGTACCAGGAGAATAATGACTACAAAACAGATGGCAAGGGATTAAGAAGTAAATGAGTTTAAAAATTAAAAAAAAAAAAACAACAGCTTTATTGATGTATACTTGACATATGCTGAACTGCACATACTAAAACCACAGGTTTTATTTAGTACAGGCACTTCTTCCTCTGAGACAGAAATAAGCTAACTAAGTGTAAGGGGGTATTTTATATACAGATAAGTTAGAAGTGGAGGGAAGAGGTATTAAGGGATTTGACATCTAATGGGCTTTTCTTTCCTTGGTAAAAGAGTTATCATATTGAAATGAGAACAGTAGTGTGGGAATAAGAGGGGTTAAGAAGACGACAGAGGCAAGAGATGTTTATCCCAAATTCATTCTCCTCTTCCTCTTTAGTAATAGCGCCTTGATTTTGTTCAGGTAAGTGACATAGACAGCTAAAAGACTTCATTTCCCAGTTTCCCTTACAACTACATGTGACCATGTGACTACAGTGTCTACATATATACGTGCGTGTGTATTATAAGGAACTTCTAGGAAGGCTTCCTAAAGAGCGGTGACTTAGCTTTGAGGGGAACCCATTTGCTTCTCTGGCCTTTCGCTTTCTGGCTGTTCAGAACATGACGACTAGCGCTCATCATTCTGTGTCCCGCGGTTATCTGCAGGAGAGAAGCCATCTGCTGAAGACGGCAGAATAGGATAGACATCTAGGTTCCGATGAGTTTGTGCTGGTGTCTCCAGAGCACACTATGAATCTCTGACTCTTTCACCCAGTTAAGAATTAAACTGAGATCCAGTTTAGGCCCCTGTTATTTTGTGTTTCAGTTCTAAGTACCCAAATACAACCCCAAGTGAAACAGGATCATATTAAAGCTTTAGTACTTTCTCTATGGCAAGTGGGAAAGAGAATCATGGGCCGAGGCCTCAGTGGGAGGGAGTCATCAGTCTGCAAGATTATATGTCTTCTCCACGGTAGGCAGCCTGGAAGCAGAAGCAGAGGCATAGACCTAATGGATTCCCTAAGACCTGGGAGCCATTCCAGCAGAGGCAGCTAAACACCTGTAGAGTGGAGAACTGAAGATGGTGCAGTTATTGGGTTTGAAGCCTTTGACCTTGGGATCCAGGTCGAACAGCCAAATGATGATGGATGACTTGAGGGTACTGGATTCTGGAAGAGGACTTTGGGAGGGTTTTTATGGCTCTACAGGTAGAGGTTTAGGAAACTGTGATCAGATACCTGAACAGTCATGCTAAGGCCCGCGTGAGGCTGTGGGAGTGAGGAGATTACGGCAGCAGGATGGAAATGAAGTTATTGGCACAAAGGGCCAGAGAATGTTCGCTTTCTTTGAAGGTGGGCCCGGGGAGGTAGGGGGAGGATCCTGTTTACTGAAGTGACCCAGCAGGATACCAACTTGAAATCTGCTAAGATAACTGAAACAGAGAGGAACAACAATTTTAGCTTAGGCAGGTCACACTGAAAATTTCTGGAAAGAATTCCAAATGGGCTCATGAGTGCTTTAAAACAGGGCCACTAGAGAGACAAGGAGAATGCAGGAATCACCACCACGACCAAAATGCAGTGCAAACATCTCCAATTAAGTGAAAGGGCCAAGGAGCCTCTGGCCAAGATCCCTGAGGTGGACAGCGACTTTTGGAAAGGCAACAACAAATTAAATTAGACATATTTTCTGTTCAGCTGTCTTCTGAACATGAATAACATTTCAGTTAGTGTCATTCAGGGAGGATGACTTCTGTTAAAATCAGTGATTCTTCTCCAGTGCTCAGATATGACGTTGAAGAAAAGAACAGACCAGGGACAGGGATGTTGTGTGTGTTTTTAGAGAAATCACTTTGATTTTGTATTGATTTGTACCAGAGAAATAAAGTGTAATTTAATGAAATACATAATGTTCCCAGCCAGGGTAGCACATCAACCTGGAAATGAGGGGAAAATGGTCAGCAGATTGAATTCCTCAGATGATGGCAGTGCTTTTAGAGCGGAGGCTATTAACCTTTCCAGCATAGAGACATCCTCTCCTCAGAACATCAGGAGGCAGCGAGACATGGTGGTAAGGTTTAGTTCTATGATTAGATTCTCTAATTCTGAATCCCTGCTTTTTGAGATATTCACCAGGTGTCCTCGGGCAAGTAATTTAACCTTTGCATGCTTCAGTTTCCTTATCTTAAAAATTCACCTTCTTGTCATTTTCACTGTCCACATCGAAACCCTTCTCAGAGGTCAGCAATATCACCATGTTTGGTGTATACCTCTGAAGATAGTCTATACACTTAACAGGCCACAAGTGTATTAATTTTCTCTCTTCCTAACAGACATGAAAAAGCACTTTTCTGTAACCTTCTAAAAAAAAAATTAACAGTAGTTTCCTAGAGATCATTCCAAGTGTTGCACAAAGAGCCTCCTCAAGCGTATTAAAACAGCTTTCGCGCTCATTATCTTATTTGGAAACGACTGGTTGACTCTCTCTCTCTGTGACCATCAGCAGGGTTAATAAACTTGCCTGCTGACACACAGGGAGACCATTTCAGAGCTTGAAGTAGGGCACAGAACTTTGAACTTCACATCCACTGTTGATTTCCTTAGAGCAGCTTGTCCCTGAAATTGATCTGAGGCTCAGTGTTTTCTCTGTAACAAGTCCATCTGGATGTTTGCATCCAGTGGCACTGTTACCCTGGCCGAGTGTCTAACTAAATATAGTTGCTCTATAAATGTTTG
>SJYX01009351.1:19686-73120 GCA_006410675.1 Oreotragus oreotragus | reverse complement strand
CTAACCCTGGATGATGATTCACAATTTTATCATTAATCCCTGATGTTTCCTAGGAGATATAGCCTTAGCATATGTGCTAATGGAAATGCTGGCCATGAGTGCAAATACAAAATGTCCTGGTCTCAGCAAAGCACAAATCGTTTAGTGAGCTGGAAATATTTGCACGGCCTTTCAGCTATCACATCCGTGAATCAGCTAGCACCCCTCCTGGCCCACAAGACCTCCAACCTGTTAGTTCTACTTCTCAGAAACAGTATCTTTAATCTCCAGTTCTGTCCTCCTGTGATTCCTATATTTATTGAACAGAGAGATGAACTGAATAAATTGTACATTGCTTATAAAACCCCCCCCTTTTTTTTTCAGGAATCTGTTTTCTTGGAAAATGATTACAGAAATTCATCTAGCTGTGTGTTTGTACAAATGTGTGTATTAAGAGTGGGTGACACTCTCCTGTTTAGTGTGAACATATTCTCCCATGTAGGAAGCCCATTAGATGTCAAGGTCACTGGTAGCCATATGAAGAAAACAACAATCTGGATTCCATTTGTACACCCCATGAGAAGAACGGTGCCCAAACAGCTGCGGGGGAGTATCACACTGACCCAGAGACCTAGGGTTTGAGCAGGTGGAGGTATCAGCTGGAGTCTCCTTAGCTCAGAAATCACAGGCAGAGATGGAGATCTACAGTTTGGTTACATGCCCTCAACCTCCCCTTTTGGCTGCTAAGGCCTGAGAAATATTGTGTGCATGTTGCATTTCTAAGACAAGCAGAGCACCTAACGACCCCTGCTGTGGAAGGATAAAAGCAGCCTCATGTTTGCAAAACACATTCAAGATTTTTTTATGCTTTTCAACACAAATTTATAATAAAAGATACTGTAATTGATTTGTAATATAAGATAACAGTGCTGTAAACATAATTTATCAAAATTCACTCCTACCTGCTACTGGGAAAACAACTTAAACTGTGGTTGATGCTAATGTACTTAACTGTCTTTATACTTTTAGTCTTTGACCTATCTTGCAGAGGGTGGGAGTATTTTTGTCATGGTATCATAAAAAGAAATTATCTGAATGCTTCTGAATACAATTTACGTGGAAAGCTTTCAATAATTTGTTATCAAAATTCACTCCTACCTGCTACTGGGAAGACAACTTAAACTGTGGTTGATGCTAATGTACTTAACTGTCTTTATACTTTTAGTCTTTGACCTATCTTGCAGAGGGTGGGAGTATTTTTGTCATGGTATCATAAAAAGAAATTATCTGAATGCTTCTGAATACAATTTACGTGGAAAGCTTTCGTGTTACCATTTGATTCCTTCTTCTTCTTCTTTTTTTGTGTGTGGTTCTTTAGAGTTCGTAAAGCACTTTCACATAAAATACCTCAATTGATTTTCAGAACAATCTTAGGTAAGGCAGCTCCTACTATCCTCATTTTCCCTTTGGAGAAATTGATTCCCAAAGAGGCATAAGGGATGCCCAGAATCACAGTAGGAGAAGCAGAAGAATTGGATTTGAGCTCCATTCCTTGGAATTTAAGTCCAAAGTTTTTCCACTTCACCTCATATTCCCTACCTTTCATCCATCCGTCTATCCACCCACTTACCAATTAATCATCAGTTCATTCAACAAAAATATCTGAGTGACTATTATAAGTCAGGCATTGTACGAGGTGCTCGGGCAAATAGAAATATGAGTCAGCCACAGATCCTGTTCTTAAGGGATTTATAATATACTGGAGATATCAGCTATGAAGCTGAGTAATTCTAAACTGGGACAGAAAGTGGTATGGACAAGAGAATCAGAATGTCCTTATAGGAGTTCTGATGCAGGAGGAATAACTTGGAGCTGGTAGACAGAGGAATAAAAGATGGAACATGAAATGATATATATGGAAGGAGGCCATAATACAGGAATACTAGGTGTAGAGAAAAATCTTTTGAAATTGATTGGCTATGAGAATGGTTCAGGGAGAACCTGAAATCACTTAGGGGAACAAATACAGAGAAAAGAGAGAACATATCTAAAAGGGAACAGAAATGGAAGAGTTCCGACAAGTAAAATAAATGATTAATTTTAAAAAATGTATACAGTATCAAATAGAGGAAAACAATAGAATGGGAAAGACTAGAGATCTCTTCAAGAAAATTAGAGGTACCAAGGGAACATTTCATGCAAAGATGGGCACAGTTAAGGACAGAAATGGTAAGAACCTAACAGAAGCAGAAGATATTAAGAAACGGTGGCAAGAATACACAGAAGAACTATACAAAAAAGATCTTNTAGAGGAAAACAATAGAATGGGAAAGACTAGAGATCTCTTCAAGAAAATTAGAGGTACCAAGGGAACATTTCATGCAAAGATGGGCACAGTTAAGGACAGAAATGGTAAGAACCTAACAGAAGCAGAAGATATTAAGAAACGGTGGCAAGAATACACAGAAGAACTATACAAAAAAGATCTTCATGACTTCATGACCCAGATAACCACGATGGTGTGATCACTCACCTTGAGCCAGACATCCTGGAATGTGAAATCAAACAGGCCTTATGAAGCATCACTATGAACAAAGCTAGTGGAGGTAATGGAATTCCAGTTGAGCTATTTCAAATCTTCAAAGATGATGCTGTGAAAATGCTGCACATAGTATGACAACAAATTTGGAAAACTGAGCAGTGGCCACAGGACTGGAGAAGGTCAGTTTTCATTCCAGTCCCAAAGAAAGGCAATGTCAAAGAAGGTTCAGACTACCGTACAATTGCATTCATCTCACACACTAGCAAAGTAATGATCAAAATTCTCCAAGCCAGGCGTCAACAGTACATGAGCCATGAACTTCCAGATGTTCAAGCTGGTTTAGAAAAGGCAGAGGAACCAGAGATCAGATTGACAACATCAACTGGATCATCAAAAAAACAAAAGAGTTCCAGAAAAACATCCATTTCTGCTTTATTGACTAATGTCAAAGCCTTTGACTGTGTGGATCACAACAAACTGTGGAAAATTCTTAAAGACATGGGAATACCAGACCANCAAAAAAACAAAAGAGTTCCAGAAAAACATCCATTTCTGCTTTATTGACTAATGTCAAAGCCTTTGTTTGTGTGGATCACAACAAACTGTGGAAAATTCTTAAAGACATGGGAATACCAGACCACCTGGCCTGCCTCCTGAGAAATCTGTATGCAGGTCAGGAAGCAAGAGTTAGAATTGGACATGGAACAACAGACTGGTTCCATATGGGGAAAGGAGTACGTCAAGGCTGTATATTGTCACCCTGCTTATTTAACTTATATGCAGAGTACAGCATGAGAAACACTGGGCTGGAGGAAGCACAAGCTGGAATCAAGATTGCTGGGAGAAATATCAATAACCTCAGATATGCAGATGACACCACCCTTACGGCAGAAAGTGAAGAAGAACTAAAGAGCCTCTTGATGAAAGCGAAAGAGGAGAGTGAAAAGTTGGCTTAAAACTCAACATTCAGAAAACAAAGTTCATGGCATCTGGTCCCACCACTTCATGGCAAATAGATGGGGAAACAGTGGAAACAGTGAGAGATTTTATTTTGGAGGGCTTCAAAATCACTGCAGATGGTGACTGCAGCCATGAAATTAAAAGATACTTGCTCCTTGGAAGAAAACCTATGACCAACCTAGACAGCATATTAAAAAGCAGAGACATTAACTTTGCCAACCAAAGTCCATCTAGTCAAAGCTGTGGTTTTTCTAGTAGTCACATATGGATGTGAGAGCTGGACTATAAAGAAAGCTGAGCACCAAAGAATTGATGCTTTTGAACTGTGGTATTGGAGAGGACTCTTGAGAGTCCCTTGGACTGCAAGAAGATCCAACTAGTCCATTCTAATAGAAATCAGTTGTGAATATTCATTGGAAAGACTGATGCTGAAGCTTAAACTCCAATACTTTGGCCACCTAATGCAAAGAACTGACTTATTTGAAAAGACCCTGATGCTGGGAAAGACTGAAAGTGGGAGGAGAAGGGATGGCAGAGGATGAAGGTGGTCGGATGGCATCACTAACTTAATGGACATGGGTTTGAGTAAGCTCTGGGAGTTGGCAATGGACAGGGAAGCCTGGCGTGCTACAGTACATGGGGTCACAAGGAATTGGACATTACTGAGTGACTGAACTGAATACAGTATCAAAACAATCTTAGTGTCCACCATTAATAGATGAATGGATAAAGATGTGATTATATATATATATATATATATATATATATGCAATGGACTACTACTCAGCCATAAAATAAGGGAATTTTGCTATTTGCAGCAACACAGATGGATTTGAAGTGTATTATGCCAAGTGAAATAAGTCAGATAGAGAAAAGCAAATACTGTATGATATGGTTTATTTGTGGAATCTAAAAAAATACAACAAACTAGTGATATAACAACAATATCAACAACAACAAAAAATAGACTCACAGATATGGAAAACAAGCTAGTGGTTACCAGTGGGGAGAGGGAAGTAGGGAGGGGCAATATAAGGGTAGGGGGTTAAGAGGTACAAACTATTAGATATAAAATAAGCTACAAGGCTATATTGTACAACATGTGGAATATAGCTACTTTTTATTCAATATAATTACTATAAATGGAATAGGACTATTAAAAAGCATGATTCGCAATATTGTACCCCAGTAATTTATACAATATTGTACAGCAACTACGCTTTGGGGAGAAGGGGGGAGAGGGTGAGATGGATGGAGAGGGTAACATGCAAACTTACATTCAGTTCAGTTCAGTTCAGTTTAGTCACTCAGTCGTGTCCGACTCTTTGTGACCCCAAAAATTGCAGCACGCCAGGCCTCCCTGTCCATCACCAACTCCCGGAGTTCACTCAGACTCGCGTCCATCGAGTCAGTGATGCCATCCAGCCATCTCATCCTCTGTTGTCCCCTTCTCCTCCTGCCCCCAATCCCTCCTACCAAACGTAAAATAGATAGCCAATGGGAATTTGCTGTCAGGCTCAGGAAACTCAAACAGAGGCTCTGCATCAACCTAGAGGGGTGGGATATGGAGGGAGATGGGAGGGAGGTTCAAGAGGGAGGGAATACATGTAAACCTATACCTGATTCATGTTGATGTTTGACAGAAAACAACAAAATTCTGTAAAGCAATTATCCTTCAATTAAAAAATAAGAAAAAATTGTAAAAGAATTTAAAAAATGTGTACAGGTTTGAAAGTTCTGACCCAAAGGAATGGAGCCTGAAAACTGGCTATTAACATCTAGATGGTACAAAGAAATAGTGCTTCTAAACTCAGGGAGTATTTTCTGTTCAGTCTGAATATTTGGAGTATCTTGTATACCAGGGCAACATAAAATCTGATACAGTTGTTTCCAGGGAAGGTTTAGGTAGAATCTAAATCAACAGATATAATAGAGTTAAGACAGCTAAGAAAATTGGAAATCTGAGATTTTGGAAATGAGTCTGTTAGGAATATTAGCAGTGGTAGGCAAAGTGAATGAGTTTTAGAAGCTGCGATCTTGAAGGGATTCTCAGTGTCTAGATGTGGTCTGCATATTTAATGTGAAATGTATATGTTATGCAGTATCTTCTCTTAAATATACATTTTAGTTGGGCAGTAAACCAGGTGGCTCAGTGGTAAAGAACCCACCTGCCAATGCAGGAGACCTGAGTTGGGAAGATCCCCTGGAGAAGGAAATTACAACCCACTCCAGTATTCTTGCCTGGGAAATCCCATGGAGAGAGGAGCCTAGCAGGCTATAGCCCACGGGGTTGCAAAAGAATCAGACACAACTTAGTAGCCAAACAACAACAACATACATTTTAGTATAATTTTGTATTGGCTATTTGTCCTGTATATTTGATATTTCCTATAGTGATAAGAAAAGAAACTAGGGAAATATACCAAGGAGAAATAACTATTATGCCATGAAGCTAATTGCCCTGAGGAATTAACCTAAAATTTGTCCAGATAAAGGTATTATGTACATGCTATCTCATCAAAGGCCCTGAGACTAGTTCAGGAATTAAGTGCAATTGACCCCCCCAAAGGAGCAAATGATAGTACTTTTCAACTATCCAATTCACCTAAGGGAAAAAAATGTGGCTAAATTTGTGTTTTCTTAGGCCATAAAGAATCCATGAAAGGAGGGACCCTTTTTGATCATCTCTGCATTCTCTATGCCTAGTACTACACCTAGAAGGTAAAGCTGTTTCTCTGAACACAAGCATACAGCTTCAACTGTCAGCACCTCATAAATTCCTTGTAGTTCTTCAAAGACTACATATATGGTGGGGTATTTAAGAGATATAGATGTTAAGTGCCGTAGGAATTCAGACTAAAAAAAAAAAAAGCAAGGGCAGAAGCAAGAAGACGTTCCTGGGTAACAGGGAGTTATTAAATCTCTAATGCGTAAGGTGACAAAAATACTCCCAGTGAGGTGTGTTTGAATAGTTAGTATGGGATAGGCACTGAATGCTTTATGCATATTTACTCATCTAAAACATACAACCGTATGAGTTGGGCCCTGTCATTAAGACAATTTTATGCAAAATGTGGGGGGAGAGGAAATAATGCAGATAAAGCAGTTCATTTTGTTTGTTTTATGGCCATAGCCATGTGGGATCTTAGTTCTTCCAGGAGGGATGGAACTCATGCCTCCTGGGGTGGAAGCAGAATCCTAACCACTGGACCTCCAGGGAATTCCCAATGCAGTCCACTCTGACCACCATATACCCCTTTCCCCTGAGCTGGTGGCTCAGATGGTAAAGAATCCTCCCGCAGTGTGGGAGACGTGGGAGACCTGGGTTTGATCCCTAGATTGGGAAGCTCTCCTGGAGGAGAGCATGGCAACCCACTCTAGTATTCTTGCCTGGAGAATCCCTATGGACAGAGAAACCTGGTGGGGGTACAGTCCATGGGGTCACAAAGAGTTGGCCACAACTGAGCGACTAAGCACATCAGGGTTAAAGATGTTTTTCTTTGTATTTACATATAGGCATTTGATAGCTATTTAGAATTTGCCCAGTTTTTTTCCTGTTGTAAACAGCATGGCATTACAAGTCATTCTTCAATGTAGAGACCAGAAGTGGAATTGCTGGTGGGAGAGAATGTAAATTAAAAAAAAAAAAATTGATTAGCTACTCCAAATTGTCCTCCAAAAAGGCTTTTTCAATTTATTTCCTCACCAACTGTGTACAAGAATACACCTTTTGCTATTTCTCAGAAAGACCTATTGTTATCAATCTTTTTACATTTTGTGCCAATCTCAAGTGTGAGAAATGATGCCTTGTTATTATTTAATTTGTTTTCCCTTGATTACTAGTGAGGCTGTGCATCTTTTCTCATCAGCTATTTGTCTTTCTTCTACAAATTAGCTCCTCATGTCTTCATTTGCTTTTATTTGGGGCTATTTGTCTTTGTTTTGTTGATTTATTAGACTTCTTTACATAGTCCACATTTCTATTTCTTATATGTGCAATAGATATTTCTTCCCAACCTATATTTTAAAATTTTTAGTCTATGGGCTCTTTTGTCATTTGAAAGTCTGATGTATCCAAACGTATTTGCCTTTGCATTTTGTGCCATTGTGTATTCTTCTGTATTTTATACACTTATGGTTTACTTTCATGGTTGGCTCTTTAAAACATCTGAAACCTGTTAAACAGATGTGGAAGTTTCTCTGTTTTCACTGTAGACAAAACATCTGAAGAGAATGCTAATTCTATAGCAGCAACCAAACCCAAGAGAGGTAAGCAGCAGTGGCCATCATCTCATCTGGGAATGAGCTGTCAGATTCTGGCACTTTGCAAGAGTATTTCCTAAGGCATAAACCAATATCCTCAAAGAGCTTAGGGGATCAAGTTCTTCAAAACTGTTTTTTCCAAGGTGGACCATGAATAGAGTGTTTTCCAGAATACATGAGTACTCTGGGATAGTAATAAGATCTTCATAACTGTCACACAAGGAGAGGCTTTCATTGGTCACACCTGAGTGGGAGAAGCTTAGTTAGACAATGTTAAATGGGTTTCTTTGGGGACAGCTCAATATTTATTTATTGACCATGCCAAAGTCTTTGAGTGTGTGGATCACAATAAACTGTGGAAAATTCTGAAAGAGATGGGAATACCAGATGATGCTGGGAAAGATTGAGGGCAGGAGGAGAAGGGGACAATAGAGGATGAGATGGCTGGATGGCATCATTGACTCGATGGATGTGGGTTTGGGTGGACTGCAGGAGTTGGTGATGGACAAGGGAGGCCTGGCGTGCTGTGGTTCATGGAGTTGCAAGGAGTCAGACATGACTGAGTGACTGAACTGAACTGAACAGAGCTATTCTGATCAGAGGCTGCAAATTGTCTTCAGATGGAAGTGCACTGTGTGTTGAAAAATCTTAGTGATTATTTAGTTCAGAGCCAGTATTCTCAACCTCAGCTACATTTTCAAGTAACCAAGGGAGCATTAAACAAACATGGATGAATCTGAATCTTCTAGCCCCGGAGTCTGGATTTTACTGTTGCAGGGTGTAGTTTGGGCATGGGAATTTTTAAAAGCTCCCATGGTGATTCAAATGTGCAGCCCAAATGGAGAACCACTGATTCATCCAATGGTTTCATTTAGTAGTGAGGGAAAGAAACATTTGAAGGGTGAAGTTTTACAAGCTAGTTTTGGGGGATAGCTGGGATCAGACACAGATGTTTGGAACCTTAGACCTGGTCTTTCCCTCTACTAACGCCGCATTTGGTGTGTAGGGTCCAACTTGAAGCATGTGTTACAGGCACTGGCTTTGGTTTAGACAATATGCTTCCTTCTAGTGTCATTGCTTTGGAATGTCCTCAGATTCTTTATCTATAAAAGGGGCACAGTAATACTTCTTCCTCACTTCGTACTTAGAGAATTGAATGAGTTAATGCATATTGCCTCATTCCAAAATGCTTTGAAAAGTATATGTTGTACAGATGAGAGTGATACAAGTAGAGAAAGGTAGGTAGTAGTGCTCGACATACAGTACCCAGTTCATTAAAGGGATTTGGCGAGAGCTATCGGTGAACAGTGATTGATAGTAGAGATAAAAATCTCTCTTACAGAAGAGTTCCTTCACAAACACACCTGGAATCCCTCACGTCTCAGGCAAGTTGTCAACATTACCTCCCTCAGGGAACCCTTGATTAAAGTTACCATATTTCCAGCCCCAGGAGGTCAGAACATAAATTTCATATAATTAACATTCACATGCATATGCATGAACATTTGTATAATTTTGCATGCTGTGTTCAATAGTCTCTGACTTAATAAAGTAGTATACCCTGCGGTGGTCATGCTGGGGGTGTCTTTTTCTCTGGGCCGGCCCCTAATATACAGGATAATTGTAAGGGTCCAGAGAGACAGGACACATGGAGGAAGCTAAAGAGAAGTTGCAGGCAGAGAAGGAGGCATCCAGGTGCTGAAAGAGAGGGCTCACTCTTGCTACAACAAAGCAGTTGCTCTGTGGCTTGCCTAGAGAGTCATGAAACTGTCATGCTTTCCTAAAAAGACTTTGGAAACATTTAGGGTTCTTCAGGAATCTGGAAAGTCAACTTGTAAGAGGACATGTGCCTGGGAGACCCACTCACTGCTTAGCCACAGAAGGAACTAGAGATGAAGGGGCCTGATGGAGGCTGAAACATCACCACAGACTTTCCCTTCAGTTGGAGACCCTGAAACCACAGTTTGTGCTATTCATAATTAATTCAAAATATTTACATGGTAGATGCTGGGGTACAATGGTGAACATAAAGACCCCATCCCTGTACTTGTGGAGAATACACTGCATATGGATATGGACAAAATATTAAAATTTATAAGCTGTTGGTGATCACTGTTAATGGGGACAAATAGAAGTTGTGGCAATTTCTAATTCAGCATTTAAAAAAAATTTTTACTTTATTTTACTTTACAGTACTGTATTGGTTTTGGCATACATTGACATGAATCCGCCATGGGTATACATGGACTCCCAAACATGAACCCCCACACTTTTATTCTGAGGGCGCATGCACACAGGAGGACACATACAANCTTTATTTTACTTTACAGTACTGTATTGGTTTTGGCATACATTGACATGAATCCGCCATGGGTATACATGGACTCCCAAACATGAACCCCCACACTTTTATTCTGAGGGCGCATGCACACAGGAGGACACATACAACCCAGGTAGCCCTCCACACCAAACGTTCTCCACGCTGCCTTGCCCCTCTGCATTTGTGCACATAAATCCTGTCATCTGCCCTTCCTGTTGACACTGCATGACTTAGTCACTCTCATGACCCAGCTTAAATACCTAACTCTTTGAAGGACTCTTGATTTTCCAGCTAGATATGAACTTTTCCTACTTTGAACGCTCTTTCTCTGTAGTTGGAATTCACTGTGGTTCTTTCTTTCTGAATTAGTGGGAGTTGCAAAGCAATCAGTCTTTCCTACTAGACTGTGAAAACAGTACCTTAAGGCCAGAGAACATGTTATTTATCTTTGTGTATCTCCCAGTGTAAGCTGTCTTACACTCTGATGTAAACAAGCCTTGTTAATAGTTTGCAAAGAGGGACTATTTATCAGTCCTGCCAGTCTGCACACCCAATACTGCTGTGAGGCTACAGAAGAGTTGAATGTAGCCGGGCTGGGGGCTCCTGAGAGGTTCTAAGACAAAGATTGATGAGCTGCAGTCACAGAAACGGGAGGTGACATCAACAGAGCAAATGAGGTCAACCCCTCACAGGGAGGCTGTGAGGATTGGTAAGAGGTGAAGCAGACTGAGGGCTAGGCCTTGAGCAAACAGCATTGAAAGAGAGAAAAGAAAAAGGGGAGCCTCTGAGAGAGAGTAACTAGGATGCAGAGGGAAAATTAGGATAGAGTGGAGTCGCTGGAGATGGAAGAAACGGTGAACAGTGTCAAAATTCAGACAGCCCAGGGAAGATCAAGTTTAAAAAGTGTCCATTGGATTTAAAAACAAAGACGACCTTTGCCAAAAAAAAATTCTATGACGGGGTAGCTAAAGTGACCAATGGTTCCCATTGCTTGGGACTGGGGTGCGGGGGTTCCCCAGACATGGAACATGCAGTGTTAAAGCCAGGAGAGTTCTAGGCAAACCAGGATGAGTTAGTCACTATAAGTAAGGCAAAAGAAAAAAAAAAAAGTCAGACTCTAGGTCTGACGAATGACTGGGAGTTCAGTAGTAGCCACAGGAAGTGGATTCGGTTGTTTTAATTGTGTGTCAAAGGGTGGAAAGAGATTAAGGCTGAATACATACAATAAGACAGAGACAGATGAATACCTTATGATCTGACTTAAGTGTGAAATCTAAAAGTAAAAACAAAAAACACAAGAGACCTTACCCCTGTTAGAATAACTGTTACCAAAAGCAAGAGATTACATGATGGAGAGGTTATGGAGAAAACGGAACCTGCATGCCTTGTGGGTGGACATAAATTGGTACAGCCACTATGGAAAACAGTGTAGAGGTTCCTCAAAATATTAAAAATAGAACTACTATATGATCCAGCAATCTCACTTTGGGGTATATTGGCTTAAAGAGATATTTGCACTTCCATGTTCATTGCAACATTATTCACAACAGCCAAGATATGAAAACAACTGAAGTGTCCATTAAGGAGTGAGTGGGTAAAGAAGATATGGTACACACACACACACAGAGGAATGTTATTCAACCCTAAGAAAGCAGGAAATTCTGCCACTTGAGACAACATGGATGGACCTTGAGGGTATTATGTTAAGTGAAACGTCAGAGAAAGATGAATACTACATGGTCTCACTTGTATGTGGAATCTAAAACACTGGCCTCACAGAAACAAAAATACACGATGACTTCCAGGGCCTCAAGTGTGGAGTAAATGGGGATGCGTTGGTCAAACAGTACAAACTTTCACCTGTAGAATGAACAGCTTCTGGGGATCTAAAGCATGGTTACTACAGTTAACCAGACTAGATTATATACTTGAAAGTGAAAGTTGCTCAGTCATGTCTGCCTCTTTGCGACCCCATGAACTATACACTTCATGGAATTCTCTAGGCCAGAATACTGGAGTGGATAGCCTTTCCCTTCTCCAGGGGATCTTCCTATCCCAGGGATTGAACCCATGTCTCTCACATTGCAGGTGGATTCTTTACCATCTGAGCCACCAGGGAAGCCCATATACTTGAAAGTTGCTATAAAAGTAGACCTTTAATGGGCTCATTATAAGCAAAAATCTGTAATTTTGAGAGGTGAAGGATGTGTTAACTAACCTTATGTAGTAAACATTTCTCAATACATACATGCATCAAATCTTAACATTGTAAACTTTAAACTTACAAAAGTTTATGTGTTAATTATATTACGAAAAAACTGAAACAAGAAAACACACAAGCAAAAAAATAAATATAAAAAATTTAAAAAAAAATTTCAAACTCCTAAAAGACAACAGGTTTCTGGTTACCAGAGGTGGGGCTGGGGGAGGGGGGAATTGAAGGAAGGCCATCAAAATGTACCAAGGAAGTACCAGGCATGTAATGTACAGCATGATGACTACTGTAGGGTATATATGAAAACTGTTAAAAGAGTAGATTCTAGGAGTTCTCATCACACAGATTTTTTTTTCATTTTCTTTTTTTGTATCTATATGAGAGGGTAGATGTTAATTAAACTTACTGTGGTAATCATGTCACAATACATGTAAGTCAAATCATTGTGCTACACATTTTAAACTTATAAAGTGTTGTATGTTGATTGTATCTCAATAAAACTGGGGGAAAGACATCCAGGCTGGAGAATAGAGAGATGCTTTCAGAGCCCAGGAGGGAGCAAAAGCCTAGGTGAGTCTGAGGGCAGGGGAAGAAGGATCCTTAAAAAGGGAAATCTGAGGGCTGAAGGCCAAGGGTAGGGTCCCGGATAAAACAACATTTAAAGGACAGGTGAAAGGAAAAACATTTCACCTGGTTAGTCCTTTCATTTCTCAAATAACAGACCTGACTGAGCAACTGAACAATAGCGACAAAATGACACGTGGCAAAATTACATATCTGTCCAGTGACACGACTGAGCGACTTCGCTTTCACTTTTCACTTTCATGCATTGGAGGAGGAAATGGCAACCCACTCCAGTGTTCTTGTCTGGAGAATCCCAGGGACGGCGGAGCCTGATGGGCTTCAGTCTATGGGGTCGCACAGTCGGACACGACTGAAGCGACTTAGCAGCAGCAGCAGCAGCATACCTATGCAATATACCTTGCTTCTGGCAAGATGGCAGAGTAGGAAGACGGATGGTCATCTTCTCCTAGAGGAACTCCATAAGTACAACTCACTGCTGAACAAGCATCGACGGGAGAATGTTGGATCCCATCAAAAAAAGACATCCCATGTCCAAGGGCAGAGGAGAAGCTGCAGCAAGATGGTAGGAGGGGTGAAATCACGTTTAGAATCAAACCCCATACCTGCCAGAGACGTTTGGAGGGCTCAAACAGAATGTCGTGTGTACCCAGAGACACCACAGAAACTGAGCCAGACCTGCCTTTGAGTGTTTGACTGTCTCACGTGGAGGTGCGGGTCAGCAAGGGCCCATTGCAGGGAAAGGGGCTCTAGGTGAAGCAGACCTGGGTATGGCATAAGCCCTCTTGGAGTAGGCCACTATTAACCCCACCATAGAGCTGCCAGAACTTGCACAGGACTGGGGAAACAGACTCTTGGAGGGCACGAACAAAACCTTGTGCACACCAGGACCCAGGAGAAAGGAGCAATGACCCCACCAGAGAATGACCTAGACTGGCCCGTGAGTGTCCAGGAGTCTCTGGCAGGGGTGTAGGTTGGTGGTGGCCTGTTGCAGGGTTGGGGGCACTGAGTGATCACCATCATCTTCATTATGTTCACCATAGTTTGGCCTCAGGTCAAACACAGGGAGGGAACACAGCCCCACCCATCAATACAAAATTGGATTAACGATTTATGGAGCACAGCTCTGCCCATCAAAGTCCTGTTTCCCCCTCAGTCAGCCTCTGCCATCAGGAAGCTTCCATAAGCCTCCTATCCTTATCCATCAGAGGGTAGACAAAATGAAAATTACAATCACAGAAAAATAATCAAACTGATCACATGGACCACAGCCTTGTCTGACTCAATGAAACTATGAGCCACGCTGTGTAGGGCCACCCAAGACAGACAGGTCATGGTAGAGAGGTCTGACAAAATGTGATCCTCTGGAGAAGCGAATGGCAACCACTTCAATATTCTTGCCTTGAGGNGGACCACAGCCTTGTCTGACTCAATGAAACTATGAGCCACGCTGTGTAGGGCCACCCAAGACAGACAGGTCATGGTAGAGAGGTCTGACAAAATGTGATCCTCTGGAGAAGCGAATGGCAACCACTTCAATATTCTTGCCTTGAGGACTCCATAAAAAGGCAAAAGGATAGGACATGGAAAGATGAATTCCCCAGGTCAGTAGGTGCTCAATATGCTACTGGAGATCAGTGGAGAAATACCTCCAGAAAGAATGAAGGGACAAAGTCAAAGCAAAAACAACATCCAGTTGTGGATGTGACTGGTGATGGAAGTGAAGTCTGAAGCTGTAAAGAATAAAACTGCATAGGAACCTGGAATGTTAGGCCCATGAATCAAAGTAAACTGGAAGTGGTCAAACAAGAGATGTCAACATTGAACATTGACATTTCAGGAATCAGTGAACTAAAATGGACCGGAATGAATGATTTAGCTCAGATGACAAATATATCTACCACTGTGGGCAAGAAGCCCTTAGAAGAAATGGAGTAGCCCTCATAGTCAACAAGAGTCCAAAATGTAGTACTTGGATGCAATCTCAAAAATGATAGAATGATCTCTGTTCATTTCCAAGGCAAACTATTCAAAATCACAGTAATCCAAGTCTATGCCCTGACCAGTACGCTGAAGAAGCTGAAGTTGAATGGCTCTATGAAGACTTACAAGACTTTATAGAACTAACAAGCAAAAAAGATGCCCTTTTCATTATAGGGGACTAGAATGCAAAAGTAGGAAGTCAAGAGATACCTGGAGTAACAGGCAAATTTGGTCTTGGAGTACAAAATGAAAGCAAGGCAAAGGCTAACAGAGTTTTTCCAAGAGAATGCACTGGTCATAGAAAACACCCTCTTCCTACAACACAAAAGAAGACTCTACACATGGACATCACCAGATGGTCAATACCAATATCAGACTGATTATACTCTTTGCAGCCAAAGATGGAGAAGCTCTATACAGTCAGCAAAAACAAGACCAGGAGGTGACTGTGGCTCATATCATGGATTCCTTATTGCCAAATTCAGACTTAAATTGAACAAATTAGGGAAAACCACTAGACCATTCAGGTATGATATAAATCAAATCCCTTATGATTATATAGTTAAAGTGACAAATAGATTTAAGAGATTAGATCTGATAGACAGAATGCTTGAAGAACTATGGATGGAGGTTCATGACATTGCACAGGAGGCAGTGATCAAGACCACCCCAAGAAAAAGAAATGCAAAAAGGCAAAATGGTTGTCTGAGGAGGCCTTACAAATAGCTGAGAAAAGAAGAGAGCTGAAAGGTAAAGGAGAAAAGGAAAGACATACCCATTTGAATGCAGAGTTCTAAAGAATAGCAAGAAGAGAGGCTTCCTTGCAAGGAAGGCTTTTTCTCAGTGATTGGTGCAAAGAAATAGAAGAAAACAATAGAAAGCCTTCCTCAGTGATCAGTGCAAAGAAATAGAAGAAAACAATAGAATGGGAAAGACTAGAGATCTCTTCAAGAAAATTAGAGATACCAAGGGAATATTTCATACAAGGATGCGCACAATAAACGACATAAATGGTATGGACCTAACAGAAGCAGAATATATTAAGAAACGGTGGCAAGAATACACAGAAGAACTATACAAAAAAGATCTTCGTGACCCAGATAACCATGATGGTGTGATCACTCACCTTGAGCCAGACATCCTGGAAGGTGAAATCAAGTGGGCCTTAGGAAGCATCACTATGAAAAAAGCTAGTGGAGGTGATGGAATTCTAGTTGAGCTATTTCAAATCCTAAAAGATAATGCTGTGAAAATGCTTCACTTAATATGCCAGCAAATTTGGAAAACTCAGCACTGGCCATAGGACTGGAAAAGTCAGTTTTCATTCCAATCCCAAAGAAAGGCAATGTCAAAAAAGGTTCAAACTACTGCACAATTGCATTCATCTCACACACTAGCAAAGTAATGCTCAAAATTCTCCAAGCCAGGCGTCAACAATATGTGAACTGTGAACTTCCAGATGTTCAAGCTGGATTTAGAAAAGGCAGAGGAACCAGAGATTAGATTGCTAACATCCATTGGATCATTGAAAAAGCAAGAGAGTTCCAGAAAAATATCTATTTCTGCTTTTTTGACTATGCCAAAGCCTTTGACTGTGTGGATCATAATAAGCTGTGGAAAATTCTGAAAGAGATGGGAATACCAGACCACCTGACCTGCTTCTTGAGAAATTTGTATGCAGGCCAGGAAGCAACAGTTAGAACTGGACATGGAACAACAGACTGGTTCCAAATAGGAAAAGGAGTACGTCAAGGCTGTATACAGTCATTCTGTTTATTTAACTTATATGCATCATGAGAAACGCTGGACTGGAAGAAACACAAGCTGGAATCAAGATTGCTGGGAGAGAGTACTGGAGTGGGTTGTCATTGCCTTCTCTGCACAGTAAGGCTCAAAATTCTCCAAGCCAGGCTTCAACAGTAAATGAGCCCTGAACTTCCAGATGTTCAAGCTGGCCTTAGAAAAGGTAAAGGAACCAGAGATCAAATTGCCAACATCTGCTGGATCATTGAAAAAGCAAGAGAGTTTCAGAAAAACATTTACTTCTTCTTTATTGACAATGCCAAAGCCTTTGACTGGGTGGATCACAACAAGCTGTCAAAAATACTTAAAAGAACAAAAAAAAAAAACTTAAAAGAGATGGGAATACCATACCACTTTACCTGCCTCCTGAGAAATCTGTATGCAGGTCAGGAAGCAACAGCTAGAACTGGACATGGAACAACAGGCTGGTTCCAAACTGGGCAAGGAATACGTCAAGGGTGTATATTGTCACCCCGGTTATTTAACTTACATGCAGAGTACATCATGGGAAATGCTGGGCTGGATGAAGCACAAACTGAAATCAAGATTGTCAGGAGAAATATCAATAACCTCAGATATGCAGATGACATCACCCTTACGGCAGAAAGTGAAGAATTAAAGAGCCTCTTGATGAAAGTAAAGAGGAGAGTGAAAAAGTTGGCTTAAAACTCAACATTCAAAAAATGAAGATCATGGCATCCAGTCTCATCACTTCATGGCAAATAGATGGGGAAACAATGGAAACAGTGACAGACTTTATTTCCTTGGGCTCCAAAATCACTGCAGATGGTGGCTGCAGCCATGAAATTAAAAGACGCTTGCTCCTTGGAAGAAAAGCTATGACCAACCTAGACAGCATATTAAAAAACAGAAACATTACTTTGCCAACAAAGGTCCATAAAGTCAAAGCTATGGTTTTTCCAGTAGTCATGTATGGATGTGAGAGTTGGACTATAAAGAGAGCTGAGCACTGAAGAATTGATGCTTTTGAACTGTGGTGTTGGAGAAGACTTGAGAATCCCTTAGACTCCAAGGAGATCCATCCTAAAGGATGGACTGAATATTTGAAGGACTAATATTGAATCAGTCCTGAATATTGGAAGGACTAATGCTGAAGCTGAAACTCCAATACTTTGGCCACCTGATATGAAGAACTGACTCATTTGAAAAGACCCGGATGCTGGGAAAGATTGAAGGCAGGAGGAGAAGGGGACGACAGAGGATGGGATGGTTGGATGGCATCACCGACTAGATGGACATGAGTTTGAGCAAGCTCTGGGAGTTGGTGATGGACTGGGAAGCCTGGCGTGGGGCAGTCCATAGGGTCACAGAGTCAGACACAACTAAGCAAATGAACTGAACTGCTAAGTTACTATATTTTCTTATCTTGTTCATTCATTTACAAATATTTACTGCATATATAGTAAAAGTATGTATGCATGCTAAAAACTGAAGCAGACACAAGAATATACTGATATGACTTGCCTTCACGATTTTGCAATATAGTAAAGATTAGATGTTAAGTGAACAATAAAGTAGTGGAGGGGGTCCCAAAGTTCTGTGAGAAGGAAAAACCAGAAGCCTTATTTTAAATCTGGTGGTCAGGAATAATATATCTATGACTGAAACACAAACTGAGACTTGCAGGAATTGAAGCGTGGGTGGAAACAAGAGGACTGAAAGAGGCAAGCAAGGGCAAGCTGACAGACAGTATATGGAATATGGTAAGGACATCAACCTGCAGGAGCAGCGGGAAGACATGGGATGTGTTTAAGCAGAGGAGCTACCATCAGAACAAATCTGTAAAAGCTCACTCTAAAGAGCTTTATGAGTGAGATGACAGAAGCAGGAGTCTGATCAGAAATTCTCTGAAGTGATCCAAGTGAGAACTGATGGTGGTAGCAGCAAAACTGGAAACTATTGGATCTGAAAACCCTTTAAAGTGGAGAAACAAAGGAAAATGAGAAAAAGATGAGATATAAACAATGACTCTAGGTTCATTAGGTGAGATAAGGAAGACTGGGGAAAGGAGGCTGAAAAAAAGATGGGCTCAAGTTTTTGTCCTGAAGGCCTGTGTAAGAGACAGTTGAGTAGAGGTGTCAGTAAAGCAGAAGAATGCTGAAAACACCAAAGACATAGGGATGTGCGATAAAAGCCTAGGAGTCACTGGCACACAGAAATATTTTAAGCGCCATGGAGCTTTTTCAACAAATCACACAAAAGCAGTTGGACATTAGGTAAAAATCTATGATCTAAACCTCATACCTTATACAAAATTTAATTCAAAATAAGTCACAGACGTATCTGTAAAACACAAACTGTAAAACCTTGAGGAACAAAAATAGAAGAAAAATCTTTGGGATCTAGGACTAGGCAAAGAGTTCTTAGACTTGATACCAAAAGCATAATTTTACTTCCAAGCTAAAATATTTTGTTCTATAAAAGATTCTGTTAAGCTAAAAACTGCTGCTGCTGCTAAGTCACTTCAGTCGTGTCCTACTCTGTGCGACCCCCGAGACGGCAGCCCACCAGGCTCCCCTGTCCCTGGGATTCTCCAGGCAAGAACACTGGAGTGGGTTGCCATTTCCTTCTCCAATGCATGAAAGTGAAAAGTGAAAGTGAAGTCACTCAGTCGTGTCCAACTCTTAGCGACCTCATGGACTGCAGCCCACCAGGCAAGGAAACTAAAAAACCACTCATCCAAAAGATTACTGTGTAGAATGCATCTTAAAAACTTTCAAAATTCAACAAAAGAACAATCCAATTAGAAAACTGGCAAAAGACATGAAGAAGTATCTCTTGGAAGAGTACATAAAGTTGTCAAATAGGCACATGAAAGATGCTCAACACTGAGGAATATTCATTAGGGAAGTGCAAGTTAAAACCACAATGAGACATCACTGCACAGCTAACAGAATGGTTAAAATAAAAACAAATGACATCATCAAGTGCTGGCGAGGATGTGGGGAAAGTGGATCACTCACACATTCTTGATAGGAATGCAAAATGGTAAAGCCATTCTGGAAAACAGTGTGGTAGTTTCTTTTAAAACTCAATATGCAATGACTGTGCATGCACGCAATGTTGCTCAGTCATATCCGACTCAGGGTGACCCTATGAACTGTAGCCTGCCAGGTCCCTCTGTCCATGGGGTTCTATGACCTAGCAACTGTATTCCTAGACATGAATCCCAGACAAAGGACAATACATTCACATTCATTCACACACACATATACACACACACTGTATACAAGTGTTCACAGCAGCTTTATTTGTAACACTCTTAACACTGAAATCAGTCTAGAGGTCCTTCAGTGGGTTACTGGTTAAACAAACTGTGGTACATGGGGCACCATGGAATATACTACTTAGCAACAAAAAGGAACAAACTAGTCAGACACTAGATGACTCTCCAGGGAATTATGAGTAAAAAACAAAAAAAAACAGCTAATCCCCAAAGGTTACAATACAAAACTTTTAAGATTTCATTTATGTAACTTTTTTATAATGACAAAATACTAGGAATGCAGGATAGAGGAGTGGTTACCAGGAGTTAAGGGATGAGGGGCATTAGAGGAAAATGGGTATAGTTTCAAGGGGCAACAAAAAGGATCCATGTGGTGTTGGAACTGTACAGTACCTTGACTGCTGTGTTGCATACACAAATCTACTCAATATAAAATTCAATACACACATATGCATACATGCACGCTAAGTTGCTTCAGTCATGTCCGACTCTTTGCAACCCCAGGAACTGTAGCCTATCAGGCTCCTCTGTCCATGGGAATTCTCCAGGCAAGAATACTGGAGTGGGTTGCCATGCCCTCCTCCAGGGAATCGTCCCGGCCCAGGGATTGAACCCACATCTCCCTCACTGCAGGCAGATTCTATAGCATTAAGCCACCAGGGAAGCCCTACACACGTATGTGCTGTGCTGTGCCTAAGTTGCTCAGTCATGTCCGATTCTTTTCAACACCACAGACTATAGCCACCAAGCTCATCTATCCATGAGCATTCTCCAGGTAGGAATACTGGAGTGGGTTGCCAGTGCCCTCCTCCAGGGAATCTTCCCAACCCAAGGATCAAGCCCAGGTCTCTCACACTGCAGACAAATTCTTTACCATCTGAGCCACCAGGGATATATATGAATTATACATAAAACTTGGAAAATCTGCATAAACACTATATACTGTATCCCTGTCTCTATATCACTGTTTCATAATACTATACTAAACAGCTTTGCAAACATCGTACCATAGGGAAACTAGGCAAAGGGTACAAAGTATCTCTAATTTCTTACAACTGTGTGCAACCATACAATGAACTCAATGGAAAAAAAAAATTTTTTTTAAGGCAAAGGAATGAAGGGAAAAGAAAAGAGAAAGAACCTAGTACCAAATTCTAAAGAACTCCAACAGGTAGAAGTTAAGTGAACAAGGAGTCCCAGGAGAAACCAGGGGGAATGTCTCGGTGTTGCTGAGAGATCTAATAGTCAGGTATGACAGAGCCTGAAAAGACACTTCTGGATTTACCGAAGTCCCTACTAGAGACATCAGTCTGGGAGGAACCGTGACAGCTGATGCCAAATTACATGGGGCTGAAAAGTGAACAGGAAGGAAATGAGGAGAGTTGGTTACATACACACTGCTTGTGGGAATGTAAATGGTGCAGCCACTGGGAAAAGTGTTGCACTTCATAAAAAGTTAAAAGAGTTATTACCAAAGGACCTAGTCACTCCTCGCATAGGTATATGTGATACAGAAATGAAGATGTGCACACAGAAACCTGTGAAAGTTCATAGCATTATTCATAACAGCCAAAGGTGGAAACAAATGTCCACAGATAAATAAAATGGAATGAGCTATTGATATATGCTGCAACATGGATGACCTTGAAAAATTTTAAGTGACAGAAGCCAATCACAAAAGCCTGTAATTTGTTTGCTTCCTTAAATGAAAATGTCCAGAATACACAAATCCATAGAGATAAGAATTAGTAGTTGCTGGTGGGTGGAGGGATAGGAGAGAGGAATGAGAAGTGATTCCTAATGGGTACAGAATTTCTTCTGGAAGGTGATGAAAGCATTTTAAAATTACTGGTAATGGTAACACAATGGAGTATACTATACCACTGAACTGTACCCTTTAAAAGGGTGAGTTTTATCATATGTGAATTGTATCACAATGAAGCTGTTGTGTTTAAAAATTTTTTTGACAAGAAACAAATAAGGAAGTAGCTAGGAGATATGGGATATAAAATATTTGGAACAAAAATTGTTCAGTAATCTGTCAGAGTCACAGGGTTTAATTAGGCATGAGCCAGAGTCAGAGACCACAAGCTGTCCTATCAAGCTTCACACTTTTTAGTTCTTCCCATGTCAGTCAATAATTCTTACTTTTTACTTAATAGTTGACTGTGAAGATCAAGTCATATTGATTTTGCCTGAAATTACTCTCATCCTTCATTCATCTTTTCATTCCCATCACTATTGTAACAACTCAGGTTGTTATCACTTTGCCCAAAGACAGTGGCGTCAGCTCTTAACTAGCCTTGCATTCTTCTAGACTTCGTGAATATAATTTGTTCTGTAGTATTTTCTGCTGTCAACAGATTTAGCTTTCTAAAACATTCTTTTTACTGTTATTTCCCTATTTCTGAACCAGTTTCAAGAAAAATAAATTAAATACCCATGGGTAATAGTTTGCTCACCAATCCATGCCCCTATATAATTACAAGCTATTGTCAACACAATTTCCTATAATTCCTCTATAGGAACTCTACCCCTCATGTGTTATAGCTCAAACTGTTCTGGTAAACTGAATACACCATGCTCTTTCCTAAATGTGTGATTGTGTTTTTTTTTCACCTATATAGACAATTTTCCTTCAACCTCCATAAGTTGACCAAACCCCACCCAATACTTCAAGACCTAGCTGAGATCTCACCGACTTATCCAAGTCTTCCCAGATCACTATAGCCAGAAGCAATCTCCTTTTCCTTTAAGGTCAGAGAACTTAAGTCCACACTTGACACTTGACAAATCAATTGAATACTTAATACTTCTAATCTTTTGTTACTGCTGCCTTTTGGTATAATGGAAAAGACATTTTATTAGAAGATATAAGGTTTATTTGGATAAGTCACAAACTGACTTATTATTCTAGTTATTTATTTGAACGATGGGAAAATAACCCCATTTGGTAAAAGTAATCAATGAAGAGAAAATACATAGCNATCTGTAAAAGCTCACTCTAAAGAGCTTTATGAGTGAGATGACAGAAGCAGGAGTCTGATCAGAAATTCTCTGAAGTGATCCAAGTGAGAACTGATGGTGGTAGCAGCAAAACTGGAAACTATTGGATCTGAAAACCCTTTAAAGTGGAGAAACAAAGGAAAATGAGAAAAAGATGAGATATAAACAATGACTCTAGGTTCATTAGGTGAGATAAGGAAGACTGGGGAAAGGAGGCTGAAAAAAAGATGGGCTCAAGTTTTTGTCCTGAAGGCCTGTGTAAGAGACAGTTGAGTAGAGGTGTCAGTAAAGCAGAAGAATGCTGGAAACACCAAAGACATAGGGATGTGCGATAAAAGCCTAGGAGTCACTGGCACACAGAAATATTTTAAGCGCCATGGAGCTTTTTCAACAAATCACACAAAAGCAGTTGGACATTAGGTAAAAATCTATGATCTAAACCTCATACCTTATACAAAATTTAATTCAAAATAAGTCACAGACGTATCTGTAAAACACAAACTGTAAAACCTTGAGGAACAAAAATAGAAGAAAAATCTTTGGGATCTAGGACTAGGCAAAGAGTTCTTAGACTTGATACCAAAAGCATAATTTTACTTCCAAGCTAAAATATTTTGTTCTATAAAAGATTCTGTTAAGCTAAAAACTGCTGCTGCTGCTAAGTCACTTCAGTCGTGTCCTACTCTGTGCGACCCCCGAGACGGCAGCCCACCAGGCTCCCCTGTCCCTGGGATTCTCCAGGCAAGAACACTGGAGTGGGTTGCCATTTCCTTCTCCAATGCATGAAAGTGAAAAGTGAAAGTGAAGTCACTCAGTCGTGTCCAACTCTTAGCGACCTCATGGACTGCAGCCCACCAGGCAAGGAAACTAAAAAACCACACATCCAAAAGATTACTGTGTAGAATGCATCTTAAAAACTTTCAAAATTCAACAAAAGAACAATCCAATTAGAAAACTGGCAAAAGACATGAAGAAGTATCTCTTGGAAGAGTACATAAAGTTGTCAAATAGGCACATGAAAGATGCTCAACACTGAGGAATATTCATTAGGGAAGTGCAAGTTAAAACCACAATGAGACATCACTGCACAGCTAACAGAATGGTTAAAATAAAAACAAATGACATCATCAAGTGCTGGCGAGGATGTGGGGAAAGTGGATCACTCACACATTCTTGATAGGAATGCAAAATGGTAAAGCCATTCTGGAAAACAGTGTGGTAGTTTCTTTTAAAACTCAATATGCAATGACTGTGCATGCACGCAATGTTGCTCAGTCATATCCGACTCAGGGTGACCCTATGAACTGTAGCCTGCCAGGTCCCTCTGTCCATGGGGTTCTATGACCTAGCAACTGTATTCCTAGACATGAATCCCAGACAAAGGACAATACATTCACATTCATTCACACACACATATACACACACACTGTATACAAGTGTTCACAGCAGCTTTATTTGTAACACTCTTAACACTGAAATCAGTCTAGAGGTCCTTCAGTGGGTTACTGGTTAAACAAACTGTGGTACATGGGGCACCATGGAATATACTACTTAGCAACAAAAAGGAACAAACTAGTCAGACACTAGATGACTCTCCAGGGAATTATGAGTAAAAAACAAAAAAAAACAGCTAATCCCCAAAGGTTACAATACAAAACTTTTAAGATTTCATTTATGTAACTTTTTTATAATGACAAAATACTAGGAATGCAGGATAGAGGAGTGGTTACCAGGAGTTAAGGGATGAGGGGCATTAGAGGAAAATGGGTATAGTTTCAAGGGGCAACAGAAAGGATCCATGTGGTGTTGGAACTGTACAGTACCTTGACTGCTGTGTTGCATACACAAATCTACTCAATATAAAATTCAATACACACATATGCATACATGCACGCTAAGTTGCTTCAGTCATGTCCGACTCTTTGCAACCCCAGGAACTGTAGCCTATCAGGCTCCTCTGTCCATGGGAATTCTCCAGGCAAGAATACTGGAGTGGGTTGCCATGCCCTCCTCCAGGGAATCGTCCCGGCCCAGGGATTGAACCCACATCTCCCTCACTGCAGGCAGATTCTATAGCATTAAGCCACCAGGGAAGCCCTACACACGTATGTGCTGTGCTGTGCCTAAGTTGCTCAGTCATGTCCGATTCTTTTCAACACCACAGACTATAGCCACCAAGCTCATCTGTCCATGAGCATTCTCCAGGTAGGAATACTGGAGTGGGTTGCCAGTGCCCTCCTCCAGGGAATCTTCCCAACCCAAGGATCAAGCCCAGGTCTCTCACACTGCAGACAAATTCTTTACCATCTGAGCCACCAGGGATATATATGAATTATACATAAAACTTGGAAAATCTGCATAAACACTATATACTGTATCCCTGTCTCTATATCACTGTTTCATAATACTATACTAAACAGCTTTGCAAACATCGTACCATAGGGAAACTAGGCAAAGGGTACAAAGTATCTCTAATTTCTTACAACTGTGTGCAACCATACAATGAACTCAATGGAAAAAAAAAATTTTTTTTAAGGCAAAGGAATGAAGGGAAAAGAAAAGAGAAAGAACCTAGTACCAAATTCTAAAGAACTCCAACAGGTAGAAGTTAAGTGAACAAGGAGTCCCAGGAGAAACCAGGGGGAATGTCTCGGTGTTGCTGAGAGATCTAATAGTCAGGTATGACAGAGCCTGAAAAGACACTTCTGGATTTACCGAAGTCCCTACTAGAGACATCAGTCTGGGAGGAACCGTGACAGCTGATGCCAAATTACATGGGGCTGAAAAGTGAACAGGAAGGAAATGAGGAGAGTTGGTTACATACACACTGCTTGTGGGAATGTAAATGGTGCAGCCACTGGGAAAAGTGTTGCACTTCATAAAAAGTTAAAAGAGTTATTACCAAAGGACCTAGTCACTCCTCGCATAGGTATATGTGATACAGAAATGAAGATGTGCACACAGAAACCTGTGAAAGTTCATAGCATTATTCATAACAGCCAAAGGTGGAAACAAATGTCCACGGATAAATAAAATGGAATGAGCTATTATTGATATATGCTGCAACATGGATGACCTTGAAAAATTTTAAGTGACAGAAGCCAATCACAAAAGCCTGTAATTTGTTTGCTTCCTTAAATGAAAATGTCCAGAATACACAAATCCATAGAGATAAGAATTAGTAGTTGCTGGTGGGTGGAGGGATAGGAGAGAGGAATGAGAAGTGATTCCTAATGGGTACAGAATTTCTTCTGGAAGGTGATGAAAGCATTTTAAAATTACTGGTAATGGTAACACAATGGAGTATACTATACCACTGAACTGTACCCTTTAAAAGGGTGAGTTTTATCATATGTGAATTGTATCACAATGAAGCTGTTGTGTTTAAAAATTTTTTTGACAAGAAACAAATAAGGAAGTAGCTAGGAGATATGGGATATAAAATATTTGGAACAAAAATTGTTCAGTAATCTGTCAGAGTCACAGGGTTTAATTAGGCATGAGCCAGAGTCAGAGACCACAAGCTGTCCTATCAAGCTTCACACTTTTTAGTTCTTCCCATGTCAGTCAATAATTCTTACTTTTTACTTAATAGTTGACTGTGAAGATCAAGTCATATTGATTTTGCCTGAAATTACTCTCATCCTTCATTCATCTTTTCATTCCCATCACTATTGTAACAACTCAGGTTGTTATCACTTTGCCCAAAGACAGTGGCGTCAGCTCTTAACTAGCCTTGCATTCTTCTAGACTTCGTGAATATAATTTGTTCTGTAGTATTTTCTGCTGTCAACAGATTTAGCTTTCTAAAACATTCTTTTTACTGTTATTTCCCTATTTCTGAACCAGTTTCAAGAAAAATAAATTAAATACCCATGGGTAATAGTTTGCTCACCAATCCATGCCCCTATATAATTACAAGCTATTGTCAACACAATTTCCTATAATTCCTCTATAGGAACTCTACCCCTCATGTGTTATAGCTCAAACTGTTCTGGTAAACTGAATACACCATGCTCTTTCCTAAATGTGTGATTGTGTTTTTTTTTCACCTATATAGACAATTTTCCTTCAACCTCCATAAGTTGACCAAACCCCACCCAATACTTCAAGACCTAGCTGAGATCTCACCGACTTATCCAAGTCTTCCCAGATCACTATAGCCAGAAGCAATCTCCTTTTCCTTTAAGGTCAGAGAACTTAAGTCCACACTTGACACTTGACAAATCAATTGAATACTTAATACTTCTAATCTTTTGTTACTGCTGCCTTTTGGTATAATGGAAAAGACATTTTATTAGAAGATATAAGGTTTATTTGGATAAGTCACAAACTGACTTATTATTCTAGTTATTTATTTGAACGATGGGAAAATAACCCCATTTGGTAAAAGTAATCAATGAAGAGAAAATACATAGCTGATTTTAAAACTGAAAATGGCATTATTTATAATTTAATTATCTCCACAAGATGGTAAACTACTAAGACCATAAACTCTAGGGAATTTTTTCCACAACAGAATGCGAAAAAAATCTATGCTAGTGAAGTTTACATCAGATTTCAAAATAATTTTACAAAAACATTTTTTATACATTTATCCTGAATTTGCAAAAAGTTTCCAAATATTTTCCTTAATCATTTATAGCCACCCATATTGTTTTAATCTAAATGAGACTATTACTATATCAAGCATAGAAATGATCAAAGCATTGGATATTTTTAGATTTTAATTATCATAATATGGTTGATTCAGAGCGGACTTGATCAGCTGAGCATACCACAGTTCTCAAACTAGTTTAACTCCTCTTACTTCAAGGATCTATAGAACCTTCCACAACTAACCTAGGTAAAAATTCTGATCTTTTCTCCATCATTCATATGACTTCTAATCACACACACACACACACAAGTACAAATTTCAATAAAAAATGCCAGGCAATTACCATTTGATTCTACCAAATCAAAAGGGTGAGACCACCCCTTTAGAAAATCAATGACCAGCTCCATAGGCCCGTGAGATTTCCTGTGATTATTCCTCGCATCATGGGCATGTGGGAATCACTCTCTAATCCTAACTTTCTCTAAACCCTCAATCACAACTTACATTTGAAAAACATTTGATTTTTTAAGGTGAAGTATATACACACAGGGGTCATTTAAAAACCCCTATAAACATAATGATTTATACCAGTGATGCTTAAATTATGGTTCCCAGCCTAGAACACCAGCTTCACCTGAAACTATCTTAGATATGGAAATTCTCAGGCCTCATGGAGAAGGCAATGGGAACCCACTCCAGCACTCTTGCCTGGAAAATCCCATGGATGGAGGAGCCTGGTGGGCTGCAGCCCATGGGGTTGCTAAGAGTTGGACAAGACTGAGTGGCTTCACCTTCACTTTTCACTTTCATGCATTGGAGAAGGAAACAGCAACCCACTCCAGTGTTCTTCCCTGGAGAATACCAGAGATAGGGGAGCCTGGTGGGCTGCCGTCTATGGGGTCGCACAGAGTCGGACACAACTGAAGCGACTTAGCAGCAGCAGCAGGCCCCATAACAAGTCCTACTGAATCAAAAACTTTGAGGTAAACTTTAGCATTCTAGGCCTCCTGGCATTTGACTAGCCCTCCAAATGATTCTGATGTATACCATCAAAGAAAATAATCACTTAAACTTACCCTCCTGACAGAACAGGTAATACCACTCGAACAAATGGAGGATCAAATGGAAAGTTATCCTAAAAAACAAATAAGCAAGTTTAATTTTAAGAATATCTTTAATACTGTATTATTTAGAAGATTTTAAAATAATCTATAAAGAATGCATACATTTATCATCTAATGATGAATGAGAGTCATAAATGTAAAAATAGTCCCCCAAAATGAAATGAAAACCAAAGCAAATAAAAATGAAGATCTGGCCCAAACAGAACAGTATATTTACAAAATTATGAAATACAGAAAGAGCTTCCCACTTGCAAGAGAACTATATAAAGGAACCATTCCAATAATGATGGACTAGGTAATTTGGATCAATCCTCTGGCTATGAACTAGAAAAGGTAGACAAATGTCTAACTACAGAGCTAAGATCAGGAAAAGAGAATGTCAGAGTGCAGCCGTTTTTCCCCTCTTTGGATTTTCTTTCAATTGGAGGAGAGGAAGACAAGAGGTTAGGAAGCTGAGAAGAACAAGACTCCTTACAAGTCGCTATAGCACACGTTAGCTTGGGACCCTGAAGAACAAACCACAAACTACACAGGTAGTAGTTTGAAAAGGGAGAGAACAAAGCCCACCTTTATATCATCTCACTGCCATTTGGGATTCAGGGATGCTGGGTTACAATGCCCAACTACCTGATGGGCAGACATACATCTTCTATGTAGAGGACTAGCATCCAAGGCTTCAAATTAGCTCTCTAATCATTCATGTATAACATCTATCACCAAAAATAACCAGTCACATGAGACATAAAGGCAGCATTATCAGAAAATGACAGACAAAACTACAAGCATTATCTGACACAGATTTTAAAATAACTAAGCTGAATATTCAGTATCACAGTAATCCAAGCAATGCCCCAACCAGGAATGCCGAAGAAGCTGAAGTTGAACGGTTCCATGAAGACCTACGAAACCTTTTAGAACTAACACCCAAAAAAGATGTCCTTTTCATTGTAAGGGACTGGAATAAATAGGAAGTCAAGAAACACCTGGAGTAACAGGCAAATTTGATCTTGGAGTACAGAATGAAGCAGAGCAAAGGCTCGGAGGGTTTTGCCAAGAGAACACACTGATCATAAAAAAACACCCTCTTCCAACAACACAAGAGAAGACTCCACACATTGACATCACCATATGGTCAACACTGAAATCAGATTGATTATATTCTTTGCAGCCAAAGATGGAGAAACTCTATACAGTGAGTAAAAACAAGACTGGGAGCTCACTGTGGCTCAGATCATGAACTTCTTATTGCCAAATTCAGACTTAAATTGAAGAAAGTAGAGAAAACTACTAGACCATTCAGGTACGACCTAAATCAAATCTCTTATAATTATACAGCAGATTTAAGGGACTAGATCTGATGGACAGAGTGCCTGATGAACTATGGATGGAGGTTCGTGACATTGTACAGGAAACAGGGATCAAGACCATGCCAAAGAAATGCAAAAAAAAGCAAAATGGCTCTCTTAGGAGGCCATACAAATAGCTGAGAAAAGAAGAGAAGTGAAAAACAAAGGAGAAAAGGAAAGATATACCCTTTTGAATGCAGAGTTCCAAACAACAGCAAAGAGAGATAAGAAAGTCTTCCTCAGTGATCAGTGCAAAGAAATAGAGGAAAACAACAGAATGGGAAAGACTAGAGATCTCTTCAAGAAATTAGAGATACCAAGGGAACATTTCACACAAAGATGGGTACAATAAAGGACAGAAATGGTATGGGCCTAACAGAAGCAGAAGATATTAAGAAGAGGTGGCAAGAATACACAGAAGAACTGTACAAAAAAGATCTTCACAACCCAGATGATCACGATGGTGTGATCACTCACTAGAGCCAGACATTCTGGAATGTGAAGTCAAGTGGGCCTTAGGAAGCATTACTATGAACAAAGCTAGTGGAGGTGATGAATTCCAGTTGAGCTATTTCAAATCCTGAAAGATGATGCTGTGAAAGTGCTACACTCAATATGCCAGCAAATTTGGAAAAACTCACCAGTGGCCACAGGACCAGAAAAAGTCAGTTTTCATTCCAATCCCAAAGAAAGGTAATGACAAAGAAAGTTCAAACTACCACAAAATTGCACTCATTGCACATGCTAGTAAAGTAATGCTCAAAATTCTCCAAGCCAAGCTTCAACAATAAGTGAACTGTGAACTTCCAGATGTTCAAGCTGGATTTAGAAAAGGCAGAGACTCACCAGTGGCCACAGGACCAGAAAAAGTCAGTTTTCATTCCAATCCCAAAGAAAGGTAATGACAAAGAAAGTTCAAACTACCACAAAATTGCACTCATTGCACATGCTAGTAAAGTAATGCTCAAAATTCTCCAAGCCAAGCTTCAACAATAAGTGAACTGTGAACTTCCAGATGTTCAAGCTGGATTTAGAAAAGGCAGAGGAACCAGAGATTAAACTGCCAACATCCACTGGATCACTGAAAAAGCAAGAGAGTTCCAGAAGAACACTTACTCCTGCTTTACTGACTACACAAAAGCCTTTGACTGTGTAGACCACAACAAACTGTAGAAAATTCTGAAAGAGATGGGAATAGCAGACCACCTGACCTACCTCTTCAGAAATCTGTATGAAGATCAGGAAGCAACAGTTAGAACTGAACATGGAACAGACTGGTTCCAAATAGGAAAAGGAGGAAGTCAAGGCTACATATTGTCACCGTGCTTATTTAACTTATATGCAGAGTACTTAAATCATGAGAAACGCTGGGTTGGATGAAGCACAAGCTGGAATCAAGATTGCCGGGAGAAATATCAATAACCTCAGATATGCAGATGACACCACCCTTACGGCAGAAAGTGAAGAAAAACTAAAGAGCCTCAGGAAGAAAGAGGAGAGTGGAAAAAGTTGGATTAAAGCTCAATATTGAGAAAACGAAGATCATGGCATCTAGTCCCATTACTTCATGGGAAATAGATGTGGAAATAGTGACAGACTTTATTTTGGGGGGCTCCAAAAATCACTGCAGATGGTGATTGCAGCCATGAAATTAAAAGACGCTTACTCCTTGGAAGGAAAGTTATGACCAACCTAGACAGCATATTCAAAAGCAGAGACATAACTTTGCGACTAAGGTCCATCTAGTCAAAGCTATGGTTTTTCCAATGGTCACATATGGATGTGAGAGTTGGACTATAAAGAAAGCTGAGCACCAAAGAATTGATGCTTTTCAACTAGGGTGTTGGGGAAGACTCTTGAGAGTCCCTTGAACTGCAAGGAGATCCAACCAGTCCATCCTAAAGGAGATCTGTCCTGAGTGTTCACTGGAAGGACTGTTGTTGAAGCTGAAACTCCAATACTTTGGCTACCTGATGCAAAGAACTGATTCATCTGAAAAGACCCTGATGCTGGGAAAGATTGAATGCAGGAGGAGAAGGGGAAGACAGAGGATAAAATGGTTGGATGGCATCACCGACTCAACGGACATGAGTTTGGGTGGACTCCAGGAGTTGGTGATGGACAGGGAGGCCTGGCGTGCTGCAGTCCACGGGGTTGCAAAGAGTCAGACACGACTGAGCGACTGAACTGAACTGAAGCCAAATATGTGCTAGAAAAGACAAGACTGAAAACCCTGGCAGAAAACTAAAATTATAAAAGTGAACTATATAGAAATTCTGAAGCTTAGAAATAAATAACTGAAATTGATAACTTGATGGATGAGTTTAACTACCGTGGAGACCTGGAAGAGAAATTTAGTATACTGGAAAAATAAGTCAGAAAGCATCCCAGGGTGGGAGGCGGGAGGGGGGTTCATGTTTGGGAGTTCATGTACACCCGTGGTGGATTCATGTCAATGTATGCCAAAACCAATACAGTACTGTAAAGTAAAATAAAGTAAAAATAAAAATTAAAAAAAAAAAAAAGAAAGCATCCCAAATGAAGCCAAGGGAGAGAAAAAAGTGGAAAATACAGATAATAAGCAAGATGTAGGAAAATGAATTGAAAAGGCTAATCATATACACAGAGTCCTAGAAGAAGAGAGAATGTGATAGAAGTAATATTGGAAGAGATAATGTCTGAGAATTTTCCAAAAATGATTAAAGATTTCATAAGATTTACCCACTGTAAATACTTCAAGAGAAACAATGGAAGCTATAATAGAGGAGTGACATCTTTGAGGTAATGAAAGAAAGGAATTTCCAACCTAAAAATCTATACCAAATGAAAATACTTTCCAAAAATGAAGTCCAAATAAAGATATTCTCCTATAAGCAGACCCACTCTAAAGGAAACAAAAATGGATATTCTTCAAGCAAGAGTAAGGTCCTAGATGGAAACATGGAGAATAAAGACCATGAAGAGAGCTAATACACACACAGGCCCAAATGAATACTGATGAGTTATGTAATAGTGATGTATAAGGGTTTACATGTATAAGATAAATATAGAACTAAAAAGAATGACAACAAGAGCACAGAGTACATGTTCTAAGATCTCTGTGTTGACAAGGAAAAAGAAAAAAACTAACAAACATATATTACACTTTGACAAGCTAAGGATATGCATTGTAATTTTAAGGTAATAAAGAAGAGTATAGGAATGATAAGCACCATGCTAATAGAGGTGGGGAAACTAGAGCAATTTCTTAAAAATCTGAACGAAATGAGAAAAAACAGATGGTTCAAGGACAAATAGAATGAGACACTAGATTGAAACCCAAATAGCAATAACAACATTAAATGTCAATAGATGATCGCTTTGGCAAAGATCAGGCTTGATAAACATATAAAGAAGGCAAAATAAGAGAAAAGAATCTTAGTTAATTCTCAGGCTGCACAATTCTTTCAAATTTTCAGTCCTGGAAACTGAGGTTTCCAGAACAAAACTTTTTCTCTCAGTGAACTTAAGTAAAGACTGTAGCTGAGGTAGCCTCAGAGTGTCAGTGGTCCTGGCCTCTGACAGAGTGTCAGTGTCAGATGAGTCCAAAAAAGGTCCCATCCACTACAACAGAGGAACACAGTAACAGCATACTGCCTCCCATGAAGATATGTCAGGAAGGCTAAGAGAAATTACTTCCAATTTCTATGTTCAAATAAAAAACAATTAGTCAACAACTAATGCCCCTTAAATCAAAAATTAGTCTGCAGGTAAAGAAGCTAAACAAACATTTGTTTCATCCAGTTATTTCTAAGAACACAAAAATACGATGTTTACTTCTAAGAAACAGAAAAATAACAGTTTATTTCTAAGAATACAAAAATACAGTGTTTAACTCCCTACCTCTACCCATCCTTGAGTAAGACTCTGAGGAACATATAAACTATGAAAATTAAATCCTAACCACAATGAGATACCACTTCACACCAGTCAGAATGGGTATGATCCAAAAGTCTGCAAGCAATAAATGCTGGAGAGGCTGTGGAGAAAAGGGAACCCTCTTACACTGTTGGTAGGAATCCAAACTAGTACAGCCACTATGGAGAATAGTGTGGAGATTCCTTAAGAAATTGCAAATAGAACTGCCTTATGACCCAGCAATCCCACTGCTGGGCATACACACTGAGGAAACCGGAATAGAAAGAGACACATGTACCCCAATGTTCATCGCAGCACTGTTTATAATAGCCAGGACATGGAAGCAACCTAGATGTCCATCAGCAGATGAATGGATAAGAAAGCTGTGGTACATATACACAATGGAGTATTACTCAGCCATTAAAAAGAATACATTTGAATCAGTTCTAATAAGATGGATGAAACTGGAACCAATTATACAGAGTGAAGTAAGCCAGAAAGAAAAACACCAATACAGTATACTAACACATATATATGGAATTTAGAAAGATGGTAATGAGGACCCTGTATGCAAGACAGCAAAAGAGATACAGATGTGTAGAGCGGACTTATGGACTCTGAGGGAGAAGGAGAGGGAGAGGGAGAGGGTGGGATGATTTGGGAGAATAGCATTGAAATATATATACTATCATGTAAGAAACAAATCGCCAGTCTATGTTCGATGCAGGATGCTTGGGGCTGGTGCATGGGGATGATCTGGAGGGATGATGTAGGGTGGGAGGTGGGAGGGGGGTTCATGTTTGGTTGTTCATGTACACCTGTGGCGGATTCATGTCGATGTATGCCAAAACCAATACAGTACTGTAAAGTAAAATAAAATAAAAAAAAAAAAAAAATTCCTAACAGGAGAGGGAGATAAAAAAAAATACCTCTGATGGCTAAAACAGGTAATCTTCCTATCTATTGTAAGGCAGAAAAAGGAGAAATCTATCCACACAAGAAATCAACTTAATGACAGTTATTATAATCTAGTTCCAAATAAGTAGCTCACCTTTTTTTCTACAATAAAGAAAGGCATAGATGAAAGTTTGGTAAAGCACAACTTGACTGAATTTCCTGTATTTTAGATTGTTGAATGTGTGATTCCATATGAGTGACTACAAACCTCTCTGAATTAATTACGTGACAGTGAGGATTCCCTTCACTTTAAGTAATGCCTCAGATTAACTACTCTAGCAAAACCTAGGGATTCTATTCCACAAAGTCTGTACCTTGGAACTCAGTAACCAAAATTTTACAGAAATAAGGTGCCGGGGTGGGGGAGGGTAGGTACAGGCACTGGGGGCAGGAGAAGAAGGTTTCTGTTAAAACAGATATATGAGAGGGAATTCCCAGGCAGTCCAGCAGTTAGGACTCCACACTTTCACTGCCAGGTTCAATCCCTGGCGGGGGAACTAAAATCCTGTGAGCCATGCCGTGTATCTAAAACAAAAACAAAAATACAGACATGCGAGTTACTGTGGTGTATTAACTCAGAAACTAAGAAGATCAGAGTTTACAGTGATCTCACACAGCTATCTGATTTCCAAATAAACTGTCTAGGCCTTCCAAGCTATTCTTAACGATGAGGAACATTCTATTTTTGAATGACTACATCATTGGATGGCTCTAAATAGTTACAAATCACTTCCTTATACTGAGTTGAAAACTGTCGCTTTACAGTCTGACTTACTAATTTAATCGCCATGCCTTGTGTTCATCAAAAACAAAATCAAACTAGTCCTTCTACATCCCCAGTCCTTGAAATAGTTGAAGACAAGCTATCACAAACCCCCATGTTCTCCTCTCCACATCTACAATCCCACCATCTTAGGACATGACATGGAATCTCTAATCCTGGCTGCTATTCTCTAGATGAACCCAGATTTGTCTAAACAAACTCTTTTTAAAGTACTACCTCAGAATTCAACTCCGTAATTCACACGTGGCTGGAAAAGCCAGACCACCACTTCCTAACCAAGCTGCTGACAAATCTAATAGGGCAACCCTCCGGCCCCTTCCCAACCTGGTGTCACACTGTATCTCAAGTTTCATTTTCTTATTCTTCAGGACCCTCAAGGGGTCACCGTGGACATTCAAGGCCTCGAATATCATTCATGCTCCTTCTGTGGATCCTTCTTTCTGAGTCGTATCTACTATCCTCCAAAATCTATGAATTGAGATACTTACAACTTGGCAACTGAGTTTAAGGTCCTCTTCACAAGGCTGGTTAGCTCAGGGCAATCTTAACCTTCCCAGGCCTCTTAAATACTTCAACCCTAGCAAAGGCCCTTCTTTCTGGTATCAGAAACCATGGTCCAGAAACACAAATCCAACAGAATCTCAGCCATTTATTTACCTCCCAGATTGTCCTCCCTGAAGTTCTATCTAGAGCAAGAAAATATAGCGAAAACACTATCCGCAGTCACAAGTCTCAGTTTCCTGGCCAAGATTTCATATTCCTTTAAAGATATGTCTAAAAGGAGAATGTGGGAAGGGAGTGGCCCACATTGGGCTTCAAAGATATTGATACAGTTCTATTTCTTAAGCTTGGTGTTGGGCATATGGTTTAATTATTTGGATTTCAAGTTAAAAATAATTTACATAGGGGAATTCCCTGCAGTCCAGTGGTTGGGACTTCATGCTTTCACTGTCAAGGGCCAGAGTTTGATTCCTGGTCAGGGAAGTAGGATCCCACAAGCCACACAGAGTGGCCAAAAATAAATAAAATAAAAATTTGCATTTCATTTATTTTTTTTAATTTGTATTTTTAAAAAAGATACATTCCTAGGTTCTTTGCACCACATGAATCAGTAAATATATGCCAGATTCACTCTCTAGGAAGGTAACCCAACTGATAGCCTCAATAATTTCTACAATAGCAAAGCTATGGGAAAATAGTGACATTTGACATTTGGGTTATTTGAAGAAAGTTCGATCATAATTGAGGATATAAGCCCAAACAAGAATATACGCACACAAACACTAAGTAGGCAGCTTTCAGAAAATTACTCCTTTTGCAAGTGTAAAAGTATCCTTTCATGTCTTTTCTTCCTTCAAAACATCTCATTTTCATCTAATGGTAGCGAAAGTCACTCAGTCGTGTCCAACTCTTTGCAACCCTGTGGACTGTACAGTCCACGGAATTCTCCAGGCCAGAATACCGGAGTGGGTAGCCTTTCCCTCCTCCAGGAGATCTTCCCAACCCAGGGATGAAACCCAGGTGTCCCACATTGCAAGCAGATTCTTTACCAGCTGAGCCACCAGGAAAGCCCATATTCATCTACTTTCACCTATTGCTACCACTGCTAATCTTCATTACTCTTTTACCCAGATTAAAATCAATGCCCCCAGCTTGTCTCCCAGAAGTCTACTCTGTCTTATCCAAACCCTACTCTGATTCTGATTCTAATTGTTTTTTAAAAATAAAATAAAAAGCCAAATAGATCAGTCATACCCCTGCCTAAAAACCCCGGATAGCTTTTTATACATAAAGGTAAGCTCCCAGACTCTCCATCATGATCTCCAAAGCCCTACAGTTTTCATCACAGATTTCTCTCCAAAGACGACAGGTCCTTAAAGAACAGGGATTACATTTTGGATGCCTCACGTCCTCAAGCCTTCTATAGCAGGGGTCCCCAGCCTCCGAGATCTAATGCCTGATGATCTGAGGTGGAGCTAATGTAACAATAATAGAATAACACAATAAATGTAACACAGTTAAATCATCCCCAAACCACCTCCCGACCCAGTCTGTGGCAAAATTGTCTTCCATGAAACCCGTCCCTGGTGCCAAAAAGTTGAGGACTGCTGTTTGTTCTACCACACTAAAATCCACTGAAGCCTAACTGAAATAGAAAAAAAAAGTTTATCTGCAAGACAGCTGTTACACAACTTCTCAATTTCAGAGAACAAGTCAAAAACCAGCTCCAAATAATTAAAACATAATCCCTTAGAAACGTTTTGTAGTGTTTTTAAACAAAGGCTTAAGACCATTACACTTATCCAGAGCCCACAGTAAATCAGTTCATTTTATCTAGATTCCACTGCCATTCTTCTTTTTGTTTTTTAGCAACTTGAAAAAAAAAAGTTGTTAAATACAACACATAAATTTAGAAAAGTATATAGGTATACTGTTACACATTAGCATGAAACTGTATCCACACAACCACCACCCTGGTCAAGAAAGAGACAATAGCCAGTATCCAAGAAGCCCCCAGATGTCCCTTTCAGTTCACAACTCCCTCCTCTTACCTAGACGTACTTGCTATCTTAACTGTATGGTACTCGCATCTTCATTTCCAAGTATGAATCCATTAATGTTTCTCAGCCTTCTTTTCATTTCTGTCCCACTAACAAGCCTTTTTAGAGCATTTTTTTCCCTAATTCTTCCCTGTCCTGCTCCCTCACCAAATTTTAACACCTCAGACATAGTGTGTATGTATATACATTCTATGGCCCCTTGAACGGCTACAGACCATCTTAACATCTAAGCCTTTCTCACTCCAAGGATCAGTTTTCACTGCGTTGGGTGGGGTGAGGAGCAAGGAAGGAGAGAGAGACCTGCCTCCAATGAGAATGCTTGCCCTAAACAATTTAGTTTTACCTGTTTTTGAGCTCTACATAAATGAAACTGAACAAAACATGTTTCTGGATCTGCTTTCTGCTCAAACTGTGTTCAAGATTCATCTATCTTGTTGTACATAGCTCTATTTCATTTTATGAATACCACAGTTCTCAGTTTTACGGGGAGACACTTAGGTTATTTTTATTTGAGCCTATTATAAACAATGCTGCTTTGAACATTCTTGTGTTGGTCTCCTGGCACATCTAAGTACTCATTTCTTGCAGATTGTATATCTAGAAGGAGAATTCCTGCACCATAGGGTACAAGTATCTACTACTTTGCCAAGTTATACCAAATAGTTTTCCAAAACAATTGTACAAATATATGTTGCATTAGAAGCATATGTAGTCCCCTTACAATTTTTCTTACCTTAAAAGAGAAGTTAAGCAAAATATATTCTATGCCTTCTTTTTCTTTTAAAATCTGAAGATCACTGTGCAAAGGACTATCAGGATCCACCCTAAGAATTACAAAACAAAAAAAAAACCAGTTCAAACAAAAAGGTCAGATGTTTTTTTCCTCACTAACTTCAAAAATGAACCATTCCAAAAGCTAAAAACAGAGCCCCTAGGGTAAGTTTCAAACAGAGAAAGTCTAAAGTTGTTCTATGATCCCTAGAAAAACAAATTACTATAGTCTAAAAATTACTATAATCAAATTACTATAGACTAAATGTCCAAAGAAGAGACCACAGTATTCTAAATCTATTCTCTCAAGTGGCATGCAAAGTTGGCAGTTATCCTAAAGGAAAGGGTCATATGTACATAGTCTTCTCGAGAACTCAAAAACTTAATCTGCTTCTCTCAAACTATATTATTAGACAAAGGGTTCAATGAGAGAAATTTACCAAGGACAAGTGAAATCACTAACAAAACCTAAATTTGTCTACAATCGTCTATATAAAGACCTCCTCATTTCTTACTTCGAGTACACAATGGACACTAACTCACCAAGTTCTTTACACGCTGTTGTTTGTATAGCTCCTAATTGTCTCACTAACTCCATCAAACACTGTCTCTCACAGCTGGCCCTTCTTTTTCTCCTCCTGCTTTCTCACTTTACTTATTAAGCCCAAGAAACAGCTCATTTTAACAACCTAAGAACTACTTCTATACAAACAGGATCTAAAGTTCTAAGTAAAAGCCATAGTAAATAGGTACCAAATTAAGCAGGGAGGAAATCTCGTTGTGATAGTCTACCATTAAAAAGGGTGGGTTAGCATGAAAAAGCACTTACTTCTGCAGTTTAACATGCCAGTCATATAAACTGTCATTTATGAGTTCCACTGAATAAATCCCTGTAATGATATAGGGCACGTTAGTTACTCTTCACTTATCTTACAACTGTTACACTTGATTTTATAACTATTGCTCTGCTGTAAATGTACATACTATATAGCCAACAAAAGCAGGAAATTTTGCTATTAAAACATAGTAACTAAGTTGTAATGTAATAATTCTTGTGCTGGAACAGAGTATCTTATACCCTAAATAGATAGATAACTAAAGTCATCATGAAGAGGATTGTGGGGTTGAGAAACTGTTTACCGTTCACTGCAAAAGGATAAAAAAGATTATGCAAAGCCACATGTACTTAAGACTTTTCCCCTGTGCATATATGAACATTTCTATTAAAATGGAATCCCTCTAACATATAGTTTTACAATCTTTCAGGGGGCATTTTTCCAGCTTAGCATACAAAAATTTATTGTCAATTTAAAAAAATAATTCTGCAGTAATTTACTTTATGGATAAGCCATGATTTAATTAAGTTCACCATATATCTGGTTATTAATTTAATTTTTTGTTACTACAAAATAATGCTGTAACAAACAAGTGATGATTTAACATTTCGGTATACATAGTATTCAAATATTAAACTTTATTAGGTTTCTACACACAAACTTTCAGACTTCTTATAAGAACTGTTAGGATACCAAAACTTGTAATAATCTCAGAAACAAGTTTGACTTATCTTGTTCTATAAAGGGGAGAGGCTGATTGTTTGTTTTTAAGTAAGCTCTGACTTAGATTTGATCACTCTGAAAAATTCTGAATGAATTATAATGCTAGTTTTTTCAAAGAAAGTAAAGTTTGGCTCTTTATCTTATACAATACTGTTAGACTCTCTGCAAGAGTATGAGGGAATTTTACATCAGTTATGGAGGTTCCACAATATTTAAGTCTTATTGGTTAAGAAAGAACTCTTAAGTCAAACTATAATTTTTTTAAAAAGCCTATTTTAACTCTCTATAACAGCTGATTATATTTATGAGTTTGTCATCTCAAAAAAAGGAATAAAAAACATAAATTAACTTGGCAATAGTTCTTTATACAATAAAACATATTCATCTTATTTACTTTCTAAAGCAGATATTTCTTGTGCCTTTCCCAGAAGATAAAAATCCTATGAATTAATCCCTATCAACAAGAAGACAAAAAATGTGTCCATAAAAACAATTTCTAAAAATCCAAACAATAAGTGAACTCATCCTATTTTATCCCCTGCATCTTTTGGTTACTTAAATTTGCATTTGCATTTCACATCCCTAAAGTAAAGTTAATAAACATTTCTGTTTCTGTCCAGTTATACTATGAGAAATGAAGTTATATCTGAAAACTTTAGGCATAAGGACAACAGCAGAGATCCAGAGGTCCTTACCTGCTTTATAACTCTGTGATCTGTATATGTCCCTGAGCTCTTTCATAAGTCTATCTGAAGCTTGTACAGACCCAGACACTGCACCCTGAAACACAAAACTTGCTGTTTACCAGGATTTATTGATTCAAATAAAAAAGATTTAAGGTATCTGAACCTGAAATTAATGTTCACAATGAGACTTTAAAAATGGATCACCACTTAACATTTTAAGAAGTCAAAAAAATTAAATCAATGATCATAAAGTTGCAACAGGAATACAAATTTGGAACAGATCTGATTCATTTACTATTTGTCATCTGAAAAAAAAAAAAAAGACTAATTTATGTCCAGATCACCACGACCACTTCAATAGCCTAGAACTAATAAGGGTCTATTTCAAATTCATCAATTTAAAAAATTTTTATTTTTCTTTTTTGTGGTTTTACTGGGGTGGGAAGTTTCATGTTCACAGCAAAATTAAGAGGACAGTACAGAGATTTCCTATATAACTGCCCCTCACAATCAATAGTCACCCTCATTATCAAGCATCCTTCAGGGGCATACTTCTTACAACTTATAAACCTATTTGGACACATCATCACACCATCTTATGGTTCACTTTCGGTGATGTACATTCTACGGATATGGACAAATGTATAGTGACATGCATTCACACGTTACAGTAACATACAAAGTATTTTCATCACCCAAAAAGTCCTCGGCACTTCACCTATTAATCCCACCCTACCCCCCAATCCCTGGCAACGACGGATCTTTTTACTCTCTCCATAGTTTTGCCTTTTCCAGAAAGCCATATAATTGAAACACAGTCTGCAACCTTTTCAGATCGGCTTCTTTCACCTGTAATACGGAATTTAAGGTTCCTCCAGGCCTGTCTTGACAACTCATTACTTTTTCTCTATCAGGGATTACTATTCCATTGTCTGGATGTATTACAGTTTATCTGCTTTCCTACAAAAGATCATCTTGGTTGCTTCCAAGCTTTGGCAATTATGAACAAAGCTGCTATATAAACATCCACGTGCAGGTTTTTGTGTGGACGTAACTTTTCAGTTTATTTGGGCAAATACCAAGGAGCTCAACTGCTGGATTGTATGGTAAGAATATGTTTAGTTTTTAAAGAATCTGCCAGACACTATTTTCCTATCAGCAATCAGAAAAGTTTCCTGTTGCTCCATATCCTCACCAGTCATTTGGTATTGTCAGTGCTCCAGATTTTGGCCGTTTTAATACATGTGTAGGGGTCCCATGCATTTTTGAAAATTACTGGAAGACCCTCAACATGATACATTAACTAAAGCAGTTTCCTTATAATCAAGAATATTATACTAATAATCTATAGTTTACATATTAAGAAATAGAGAAACATGTCCACATACATACAACTTGTTTCAGTACTTTTCAGTGTTCCAACTTCTCTGAAGATTAAAAGGCACCAGTATCTTATCCTAAGACTGAATATGAATAGAACTATTTATCATAAGAAAAACATTTAGAATGTCTTCTGAATTAAAAAAAAAGAAAACCTGACCTTGTAAATTTTATTTTTTTGTTTTTTTTTTTTAATATAAATTTATTTAATTGGAGACTAATTACTTTACAATATTGTATTGGTTTTGCCATTCATCAGCATGAATCCGCCACGGGTGTACACATGTTCCCCATTCTGAACTCCCCCTCCCACCTCCCTCTCCATATCATCCCTCTGGATCATCCCAGTGCACCAGCCCCGAGCATCCTGTATCATGCATCAAACCTGGACTGGCGATTTGTTTCACTTATGATATTATATATGTTTCAATGCCATTCTCCCAAATCATCCCACCCTCGCCCTCTCCCACAGAGTCCAAAAGACTGTTCTAAACATCTGTGTAAAATTTTAAATGCCACACCTTAAAAACTGCACTACACTTTAAGGTGAGGTAGAAAATCTGGCTACGTTACTCGATGAGTTAAAACCCCAGTTTCACATCTGTAGAGTAGGAAGAATATTTCACACAGTGGTTATGAAAATTAAATGCAAAGGTATATAAAAAGTTTAAAGGACTTAGTATGTGTCATGTGATAGTATCCAATAATTTGTAGCTGTTTGACTATAACACACAAACTGGATGCAATCACAAGATATAGAAAGTAAGAGTAAATATCTTTAACTTGAATACAAGCTTTTATTTTTTAATAATCAAGGTAAAGATCTGGCTAAATTTCTTTGCTCTCTAAAGAAAGATCTACCAGTTACATAGTATAGTAAGACTGACGACATGAGAGTCATCTTCCTGTTTACAACACTTCTCATCTCCTGGCACAACAATTCACTCCCTGTGTTTGAGAATCTGTGCTCAGGACAAAAGAACAGGTTCTCAGATTTCATAGGATTGATAAACAGCTTTAACAGAAAGGCAGTAGTAGGTAAACAGTTAAGTNTGCCAGTTACATAGTATAGTAAGTAAGACTGACGACATGAGAGTCATCTTCCTGTTTACAACACTTCTCATCTCCTGGCACAACAATTCACTCCCTGTGTTTGAGAATCTGTGCTCAGGACAAAAGAACAGGTTCTCAGATTTCATAGGATTGATAAACAGCTTTAACAGAAAGGCAGTAGTAGGTAAACAGTTAAGTGTTGAGATGGAGAGATAGACTTTCATTTGATATTTCTCTACATTGAACATTTTATATACATCATTCTCATTTATTATTTACAGAAATCATCTAAACGGTACATAATGTCCACGTTATAGAGTTGGGAAACTGAAGCCACACAGCTGTGTTTGTTACCACGCTGCTTCATATAAAAGATGTTAAGTCAAAAGAAAAAGTTACTTTTGGTTCTGTCATGGCAGAACAAACCAGATGCCAGCTTCATAAAGAAGAGAGAATTTGAATTATACTTTGTAGGAGAGACTGAATTTAAATTTACAGATCCCATAGGAAAAGGGTAAAGAGAGAAAACAGGATGAGCAGGTTGGATAGTAACTGATTTCAGATGAACAGAGTAGAAAAGCAGATGAACAGGGTAGAAAGGAGCTATCAGTAGATGAGAAATGTTAGAGGAAAAAATTAAACTAGGGCAATAAAACATATAACTGAATCTACTACCAAGGCAGGGATGGAGAGGCCTGGCTGAGGTTGGTATCTTATTGAATTGCCCTGTATTTATATTATTCCTGTACAGCTGACTCTTGAACAAGATGAGTTTGAACTGCATGGATCCACTTATATGCAGATTTTTTCAATAAATACATACTACACTATCTGCAGTTAGTTGAATCCTTGGATGTGGAACTGCAGATATAGAAGGCTGGCTGTAGTTACAATGAGGATTTCTGACTGTGCAAGGTCACCATCCAAGGGTCAACTGTAATTATTTAACCACAAAAGTCCAGGTTCTAGATACTTATACAATACTTACATTGAGATGGTCTTGCCTTTGAGTCTTCCTGATTTTCTCTAATATTGCCAAATTTTCTTTTTCAATTCCTTCATCCTCTGACTTTTTCCCACTAATAGGCTCTTCTTCCTTCATCTCATAATGATCCAAGTCTTCTATATCCTACAAAAAAATAAAAAATTTAGCTACTCAAGCTCATGCCAAAAGTTAAATTATTCCTGACCTAGAAGAGAGAAATACATGTATCTTATGAGGAGAAGAGAAAAGCTTTCACCATTTAATTTAAAAGGTTCTCTCCTTTTATATCCTATATTTTAAAGCTAGAAACTGAGTAAAGCATATTTAATAATTTTACAAAGCCATAACGATCTTAAATGGCTTTATATTTCCTATTAAGAGGAATTTTTGAAATAGTACAGCATGAGGTACCAAGAACTTTGACTTGACTTCTAAAAATCTATTAGATTTAGTTTAGTACCTAGTCTAAAATGTGAACACAGATATAGGCACAAATCTATTTGCCCATTTCAACTTTGTAACCACAGAATTTTCATGTGCAAAATATCAGAACAGTTAATTCAATGGAATGCCAGAAGACCATTAAAATGCCAATACAGTATAATGGCTTCTTCTATATCAATAATGAAATAAAAGACACAGAATACAAAATCGAATACACAGAATGTTAATTACGTCAAAATAAGCACAGAAAAAAAAAGAAAAGGACATATACTGAAATACTATTATCAGTGTTTTTTCTTCTTTTCCAAGTTTTCTGTAGTGAGCACATATTGATTTTTTATAATTAGGAAAAAAGTTAAAAAAAGAATTCAGACACCATATCTAGGTCAACATCATTTATCTCCACATAATTCTTCTCCCTCCTTTCCCTTATCTGCATACGTTTGTATAAATCTATTATCTTACTTCCAACTTTACTTCAGTCATCAAAATCTCTAAAGAAGTAGTCTAAACGTTATCTCCATTTTATCAAGCAGATTAATTCATGATTTCTAGACCAGGTTGATTTAGACCACTTCCATCCAGACTCAATGATCTTTTTCTTGGACTGCCATCTCTTCAACTCCTATTCCTTTCTTGTTTAGACCCTGTCTATGACTTCACACTTCATAGAGCTGATTTCCCCTGGATTGCACATTTCAGCTACGATTTACCATCTACACTTGTTTTCTTCAGAGTGCTGGGTTGTATCTCCTCCTCCAACTTAAACCTCAGCCATATTCCAACCCACAAGTCAGTATTAAACAACACAGAAGTCATCATTATCATCTTTACAAAACAATATTCAAGGTATACTATTTTCTTAAGGCCTTATCAACAATCACACCAAATATAAACAAATATTGTCTCTAATTCAAAACTCAGCCATCTGCTTTTTCTAGACAAACTTGCTTTCCAAGACTCCAACACATCAATCTTTTTCCAAAAGGACAACCTCCAATGTGCTCACACACCATGCCCAGGGCCTTTTTACCACATCATTTTAGTTGCCTTGAATATCTTTTCACCTGTCCTAATCTGACATCTCCAAACTCTATCCTACCTTTCCAGGTTTCCCCAAATGTTGCTATCCTTCCCTCATATTATCTTGTGATGGAAAAAAGAAAGGTACATAAACTCTTTGAGTACAATGTCTACTTTATCATATACTGGGCTCAATAAAAAGTTTAAAATTTTAATTCCGTTTATTCCAAAGTTAAACTCCATGTAAACATTAAAAAAAACTTTCCTATATCTCCAAAATTCATTCTAATTGGATAATGTTAAGAATTATTTCAGGGCTTCCCTAGTGGCTCAGTGGCAAAGATCCTGCCTGATAATGCAGAAGACACGGGTTCGATCCCTGGTCCAGGAAGATCCCACGTGCCACACAGCAACTAAGCCCCTGCACCACAACTACTGAGCGTGTGCTCTAGAGCCTGGGAATGACAACTCAAGGGCCCATGTGCCATAACTACTGAAGCCCCCACACCCTAGACAGAGTCTGTGCTGGGCAACAAGAGAAGCAACCTCAATGAGAAGCCCATGCACTGCAAGGAAGAATAGACCCCGCTCTCTGCACCTAGAGAAAAACTGGCACAGCAACGAAGACTCAGCACAGTCAAAAATAAAGTTATTTTTTCCAAAAAAGAATTATTTTTACTTCCAGACTCACAAAACAAACCTCCAACTACATTAGCTATAAGGCATCCTAAGAAGTGAATTTTAGATTTACATTTTTTCAAATCAAGAAAAATAAGGTAATAACCTGAATCAATTCTAAGACCCAAAACAGAAAAATGTTTTAAAACCAATGTTGTGGAACTTAAATGCCTTTTATCAGGTTAGTATAGAGAAAGAGATCTTCATTATGAAGTCTGAATTTAAATGTAAAGCTTCAGAGTCTGAAAACCTCTAAAATTTTATCAATGACTGGCAACTAAACTGATGTAAGTTCAATGTCTTTGGAATTTCCTCTTTGACACTCTTTAAGTTTTCCATATGAGCTAGTTTTCATTACCTCTAATGAATAGTCCCTTTAATGTTCTCAAATTCCCCTTTTATTCAAACTTTTGAAACTTAGTAGTTCCTATTCTTAAACCAAATCAGGTTAAGTATTGACTACTATTAAATGCAAATATAATTTTAGTACTAAATGTTAAGAGCTCTTATTTTCCATGAAATCAAATCCAAGGACATCAGATAAGCAATTTGCTAAAAAGCATATTATGAATTAGAGATAAAGCCAGATTTTATAAACTGTATTAAACTTCAAATACAATGTGCTTCTCATTATTTCACATTAACAATGGTTTTAATAAAGGAGATTAGAAAATTACTAAAATGTCCAAAAATGAAGATATTTATGAAATGTTACTTTTACATAAAATACCTACTTCAGCCATCTCTTCCTCTTCCTCCTCTTCTGAAGTCACCTCTTCTGTTGTCCCATTCTGAAAAGAAAAACAGTTTGCCAGGACTACACAGAACAAGTAAGCACACAGCATATCGGAAGACTTTAGGGACAAACTACTTGTCACTGCAGTTCCACTAACAGTTTATTAAAGCTGAAACATTTACTCTTAAATTCTGCTTTGACAAATATTTATCAGCTTTTTAAGAAAAATTTTGAAAAATTCAACTTAACAGATGTCTTAGAAATTAACAAAGGCATAGTCAAATATAAAGCAAACAGAAAAAAATTTTAAACATATTCTAATTAATATTTTAAATATTCTAATTCAAAATAAGAAAACATTTTATACATATCACTATGCCTATAAGGCCAATGGCTTCTTTTTGGCTTAAAATACCCCAAACCAAGAGTTCCTTAAAATATCTAACTTTTAAGGTTTAAAAAACCTGAATCTTTCCATAAATTCTACACTTTACATTTTAAAAGGTTAAATGTGTTATAAAGGCATAGACACTGCACAAAACTAAAAGTTATAAAGTAATCACCATTTCACTAAAAAGCGATTTTTCTTTTTTTATAACATGCTATTTACCACAGAATATTTCTGTATAAGCTACAACTTAACTCTCATTCACAGTGAGTCAGATGGGGTTTTAAGAAGAGCTTTTATATCTAGTTTAATCAGAGTTCATAAAGACAAGCTTTCTGGACCCAGGGCACAGTTCTCCAGGACACAGAGTTCTCTAGGACTTTAAAAACTTGGTATTTTTTTCCCCAGAAATTCCTACTCTATTTGTCCAACTACAGCTGGTAAGGATCACGCTCATATAGGAGGTCAACCTTGCTGGCCTCTTAGTGTCAGTGTCAGAACTAGAGGAAAAAAAAACAATTTTTTAATGTAACTCAATGCAGCAGCAAACTCTCCTAACAGATTTCTCTCTTCTTTTTACCCAGGAACTGCAAAGGGCACCTGTCAAGCACCTCCCATTCACACGCCACAGGCAGAGCACAGGTCTGAAAAACCAGGAGAGGAGTGACAACTGCTGAGGACACACACAACTTATACCCCATCTAAAAATGAGGAGATCATCAGGGATCACCAGATATTTGAAGAAACTAGCAATCTGAAAGAAAGGCACCAAGTTAAACAAGCAAAAGTGGCCTGAAGCATGATCAATGAAAGCAATAAAACAATTTAAAATCTGAATTGGAGGGACTTGCCTGGTGGTCCAGCAGTTAAGGAACCACCTTCCAATGCAGAACTTATACCCTATCTAAAAATGAGGAGATCATCAGGGATCACCAGATATTTGAAGAAACTAGCAATCTGAAAGAAAGGCACCAAGTTAAACAAGCAAAAGTGGCCTGAAGCATGATCAATGAAAGCAATAAAACAATTTAAAATCTGAATTGGAGGGACTTGCCTGGTGGTCCAGCAGTTAAGGAACCACCTTCCAATGCAGGGGATATAGGTTCGACCCCTGGTCGGGGAACTAAGATTCCATATGCCACAGGGCAACCAAACCTGTGGGCCACAACTACTGAGCCCTTACACCCTTGGAGCCCACATACACCATGACTAGAAAACAGTCCATGAACTGTGACAAAGACCCAGAGTGCTGCAACTTAAGACCAAAAATTAAACAAATACTTTAAAAAATCTAACTGGAATCTTTAGCAGTAATTGAGAAGATACTGCATCCACAAAATCTAAAAATATTACTATGTGAAAGAACAAGAGAGTTCTGGGAAATCAAAAATATCTCCCCTCAAAGGTGAAAAAAAAAAAACAACTTAGTAGAAGGGCCAGAGAGCACAACGGACCTGAATGAACAAAATATTTATGATTAAAGAAGACAATCAAACTGTGACATTCCCCTAAAATGTGGAGAAAGAGGAGATGGCGGGTGGGGTGGGAAGAAGGTGATTAAAATAAGAGAAGAGTTAAGGGAAAAGAGACTGGAATATAGAGATCCAATATTCATTCAGAAAATGAGGGAAAGAAAGAGACAAATGTTACCAACCTAAAGTAGGATGTCAAAGTATCAAGTAGCTCTGAATGCCCCAAAATAATGCTGAAAAGTAAAACCCCATACTTTACAGTTAAAGAAAAAAAAAATCAATTTCCAGAGAGAAAAAGTATAAAGAACTAAGAATCAGACAGGTTTCAGACTTTTCATCTGTAACAAAATATACCAGAAGAAAAAAGTGTAAAGAACTTGGAAAAGACTCAGCTACGAATTTAGAATTTCCTGAGTTCTATCAGGATGCAAGCCATACCTGTGTTTATTCAGCACCGGATCCTCAGCACTTACACAGAGTACTTTACACAAAGTCAAATAAATATATTAAATAAATAATGAAAACAGACACTGAGTATTCAAGGAACATTCCTCATATCCACCCTCAGAAATCCTTTCTAGAAAAAAAAATACATTAGTCAGAGATATATTTCAGAGAGGGGCAACCACGGAGTACAAGAAACAGCAATAATCAAAGACATCACTGGTTAAGTCTAAGCAACTGATCACAGTGAAAAACTAAAAACTCCAAAGCTGCCTGAGAATCTTTAAAAAATTTTTCTAAATAATTTTTGAATTTAAGAAGAAATTGACCTTCATATGCCCCTGTAATTCAATTCCTAAATACATGCCCAGAGACATACTTGCACAAGTGTACCATGTACTACAGACAAAAATGATCATGGTAGCACTGTTTCTAATAGCAAATTGGAATCAAACTAAAAGTCAGTAAACAGTCAAATGGATAAGTATGTATGGTACAATGGAATAAATATAGCAATAATAAAGAACTACACACCATATAAATGAACACACTTACAATGCTGAGCCAAAGACAGATATGAAAGAATACACAGATAGTATAACTCTTAACATGAAGCTCAAAAACAGGCAACACTAAACCATATTGTTCAGGGATGGATATATGAGCAATAAAACTAGAGAAAAGCAGGGGGAGGATCACCTATAGCAGAATGGTCATCTGGAAAGGGCCTGAAGATTTCTGCAGTGCAAGCAATGTTCTATTTCTTTACCTGAGGGGTGGCTAGGCAATAGTTGCCAGGTATTCCCTATCAGTAGTTATTGTTCAAAACTTATGTTTATATACTTTCAATACATATTATTTAAAACTTTTTCTTGTAAAATATTAAAAAAGTAATATGAACTAGAGATGGACTCAAACTACTTAAGACATACAAACTGTTTAGAAAATAAGTTTTAAGATCTATGCAATAAAGTCAAACCACACTGTAAAAGAAAACAAATGCCCTTACATGTTTCATTATAAAATTTAAATCACATTGATCTAGTAAGCTAAAAGAGAAAAAGAAATGATTAGGACTAGAGTAAAAAATAAAAACATTTAACAAATAAAACTAAGGGTCAATTCTTTCAAAAGACCATTATAACAAAACAGACAAGCCTCAAGATAAAGAAAACTTTAGAAAAGATTATAACCACAGATGAAGATGATGCAAAAAGTGAATACTACTGACTGAAGAAATGGAAAATCTAAGTAGAATACTACATAGAAAAGAAAAATGGAAGGGGCTCAGATGTTTAAATCAGGGCTTCTCAACCTTGGAACTATTGATATTTTTGAACCAAATGATTGTTGTAGGGAACTGTCCTGACATTGCAGGATGTTTAGTAACATCCCCTTTACCCACAAAAAGCCAACAGCACACTCCTCCACCCCTGCCAGCATGACAATACAAAGTATCTTCAAATACTTTCACGTGTCCCATGTGAGGCAAAACTACCCCCCTAGCTGAAAACTGATTTCAACTGTTTGAGATCTAAGGGAAAAAAATACACAAAGCTTCCCAAGTCATGAGACTGCTTATACTCTGATACCAAAAACAAACAAGAGGAGCCTAAAAGGAAAGAGACTATATCAGACTCTACTTAAAGTAGAAAAACCCCAATATAAAGTATCATATCTATTGTGTTCTACCCCCAACTCCCAACCTACATAGGCACTGAATGTTTATTATGTGAATGCAAGGAAGAGTCAAAATTAGGAAACTTATTCATGTAATCTATAAGTTATATCCCTATATATATTAATATATGCATGGTCATGAAAAACAAGGTAGGTCTATATGTATTGTGTCCATGATATACTGTTAAGTGAAAAATCTATGTTTTCTAAAGAAGAAAAGTTGAACATAGAATATATACTTTTCTCCCATCTCTTTCCTAAGGCTCCACTAGAACTACAATGAAGACATACTATGAAGGTCGAACACTGTACAAACACACAGTATAACAACAACAAAAGAGGGCTACCAGCAGAAAAGACAGCTCATGCTAGGAGATGACAGTGACCTGGAGAACTGTAATTTAAGTGGAGCAGACAAGCCAAGCCACAGGTTAGGGGATAAATCAGCAGGCTAACCTGTCCCGCAGCGCCCTGGAGAGGCTCTAGACGAAGACACCAGGAGTGCTGGACAGGAGTGAGGCACAGACTAACCAAAGGCCAATGACAGAGCAGGCTGTCCAGCCCCCAGAACACACCGCTCTCCTAAGCAGAACTCTGGCAGACACGTTTATCTCCAGCAGGAGACAAGGTTTCGTGTCCAGAGAAACCAGACAGTTCCAGCCATCATGTATGATTATACCAGCAAACAGGGAGTGGAGGATAAGGGATGGAAGCCAGCTTAAATTCCTCCAAAGAGCTGTATCAGTTGGCAAGTCTTGGCCTCAAAGAACTCTTTATCAGCCTGTTGTTACCTCTTTCAAATACAAATGAAAAAAAAAAGGAAAAAATATGAAAAAGCAACAAAATAAAGAGATATATGAGGAAAGTCTTCAAAAAGAAAAAAACAAACCAAGATAAATTAGAAAAAAAATTATTAAACTTATTAAAGAGAAATAGAGATGCTTGAGGGAGAATATCAAAGTAACTCCTTAAAAACACTTATGATTACATCAACAAAACAAAAATAGAATGCTACAAATAAGGACTAATCAGAGAACAAGTTTTAGAACTTATAGTTTGTTCATCTTTGGAGAGGACCCACAATGACCACACTCCCAGCATTCACCCTCATATGGACCCTGCCCACTGTCAATCTGGGCTGGCCCTGTGACTTGCTTTAACCAGTAAACATGGTAGAAATGACACTGTGCCAATTCCAGATCTAAACTTTAAAAAAAGCCTGACAGCGTCCACTTTTGTGCTCTTAAAAGCCAAAAATAAGAATTCTGACTACCTTTCTAAAGGAAGAGAAGCCACGATAAGAGACCTGGAATGATGAGATGACATGTGGTAAGAAAGGCCATGTGAGCAAAGAGCAGGCATCAGACATGCGAACGAAGAAGCCATGTTGGGCATTCCAGTGCGTCACATGTCCAAACAACGAGTCCCAGCTACTCTCTGACTGCACAGTGAGGTCAGCAGAAAACCTGTCCAACTAAGCCTAACCAACCCACACAATCCTGAGAGAGAATAAAGTGTTGTTTAGGCCATTAAATTCTGGGGTAACTGGTTAAGCAGTAATAAAGAGCCAAAATAAAACTTATAAAGTTCAGTTCAGTTCAGTTCAGTCGCTCAGTCGTGTCCGACTCTTTGCAACCCCATGAATCGCAGCATGCCAGGCCTCCCTGTCCATCACCATCTCCCGGAGTTCACTCAGACTCACGTCCATCGAGTCAGTGATGCCATCCAGCCATCTCATCCTCGGTCGTCCCCTTCTCCTCCTGCCCCCAATCCCTCCCAGCATCAGAGTCTTTTCCAATGAGTCAACTCTTCGCATGAGGTGGCCAAAGTACTGGAGTTTCAGCTTTAGCATCATTCCTTCCAAAGAAATCCCAGGGTTGATCTCCTTCAGAATGGACTGGTTGGATCTCCTTGCAGTCCAAGGGACTCTCAAGAGTCTTCTCCAACACCACAGTTCAAAAGCATC